>QEPC01003635.1:1847449-1860700 GCA_003113815.1 Sphenodon punctatus | reverse complement strand
CAGGCTGGGCAGGGTGGGTGGGGGGTGTCCCCCCTTCCACCCGCGCAGCCTGGGAGGGGGAGGGGGGAGGAATTAATTGTATTTCATTGATTTCAATGGGGACACAGTGCCCCATTGAAATCAATGAAATAAAACCAGTACCGGTATACCGGATTTAATCCGGGAATCCGGTTCTTTGAGAGCCAGAAACCGGTAAATCCAGTATCCGGTATTTACCCCCGGGGTCCCACCCCTAATGTTTGGACCCCATTGAGCTACAGGGTCAAATGTGGCCCACAGCTCGTTCTTATTTGGTCCAGTTCCTGGATCTGCCCCTGGATCCTGTTCCAACCCTCAACCACTCAAGGACTGAGCTTTGGGTAAGGGAGCAGAAATGAGGCATGCACGCAAGGATGGGAGTCACATTTATGGCATAGTTCTATGATCTAGACTCTTCTCTTCCCGAGCACACCCTTAACCCCAATTCTATGTGGCCTCTGAGCTCGTACTCATTTTCAAAGTGACCCCTGGGAGGGGAAAGGTTTCCCACCCACTGCCATAGAGGCTTGGATCTTGAACTCTTTCTACATCCCCAGAAGTGTTAGCCACAGGGCAGGCTTGAAGACCGTTGGCAGGATGATGTAGTCTGTTGTTGAATTGTTCTGGCTTGTGCCGTATCTTTTCTGTGTGACTAAAGAGGATTTCTGAATCCATTTCTGTTCACCTGACAATTCTCAAAAGCACTAGCTACCTAGAAGATAGCTTTTTTTAAAAGCAATTTTATACAACTAAATAAAATTCATCCAGCTTCACCAAGGTGACCAGCTGTGGGTTTCTGAAATGGCTGTTTACATCTATAGTTGCATTTGCTTTTGTTGAACAATAAACTGGAGCTTTCATGAACTGGAGACAAATGTGAAGGACTTGAACTGGGAGTGAAAAAAAATACTGAAGGAGGGAAAATGAATATTGTCGCTGGTGAGGACTACTGGGACAAGGGAATCTGCAAACGTGTTACAAGTTTGTACCAGAGAAATGATGCTTAGGCCCTGCATCCAGTTATTGTGCACAAAACTAGAGAATGATGAGCCAAAGGAAACTGCATCTATTCATCTTAGACCACTGGTTTCAAATCTGTGCTTTGCATACTAAGACCATGGTAAGAGCTCTGCAACTGATCACCGAACCAGTGACAGTAGAGGCGGCTTTGGTCCCCTACAGTGCGGCAGCCATCTTTCTGGAGGGAACCATGCACAATATAGTCCTGAGAACTAACTCTAGTCTGTTAGTTTGTTCATTTAACCTACAGTGTATGCATCTTGAAGATCCTATAGTACCAAAATACTGTGCCTGTTCATAATGATTGAAGGTCATCTGCATATGTGGTTCTCCAGTGAAATTTCATTCTGCTGAAGTCCTGCTCTTGGACTTTGGGGCCTGGGGGGGGGGCAGTGGAATTCAGAGTCTCTAAAATCTTTAACTAGAGAAATAGCACTACAGATTAAAGTCTGGACAACATCATTAAGGCTGGGGAAAAAGTCCTACTCGGTAAATATTTAACACTTATAACGAGACTGTACTGGGTGAACTTTGTGTAAGAAAAGTCTGATCAGGGCTTCGTAAGAAAGCAAAGATACCAGTCTCTCTGAACACAAGAATTGCCGTATAGGGTAGGACCAGTGCTTGGTCTAGCCTAGTATCTTTTCTCTATGCTTGGCCAGCACCAGAAGTTTTAGAGGAAGCATACTTGAAGTGATTCATTCTGTTAGAGGTTTTATCCTCCACCAACTTGGCAAATAGCAGTTAATTTCTCCATGTATTACTTTTTTGAACTTTTTTATGTTATTAGGCTTCACATCAGTGATTTCTAAAGGTTAATTTTATGTTGTGAAAAAATGCTTTTGTTTTGCACCCGCTGCCTATTAGTTTCAATGGGTCTCTTAGTTCAGTACTTTGAGAGAATAAATAACAGCTCCCTATTTACTTTATCTGCATGGCTCATCACTTTATAAACCTCTCTCATATCCCTCCATTTTCCAAGATGCAGGGCCCTAATCTTTTGAACCTCTCCTTCTATGGGAGCAGTTCCATACCCATTGGGATCTTTGTTGCCCTTCTTATACCTGAATTCTACTTGATTCTTCCTGGGGTGCTGTGATGAGCACTGCAGGCAATAGTCAAGGTGTGGGCATACCATAGATTTATTTAGTAGCATTAGCATATTTGTCTTATTTTCTCTCCTTCTCCTAACATTCTGCTTGCCTTTTAACTACTGCTGCACACTGAGCTGATATTTTCAGTGACCTATTCACAATGACTCGTTTCCCTGACTAGCAACACTTAATTTAGAATCCAGCAGCAGGATTATTTTCCCCCATATGAAATTGCAGAACTACTACTAGTAATTTGTAATCTATCGCTAAAAATTGCCGCTGTACTTGAGGACTGGAGAGTAGAGAATGTAACGCCGATATTTAAAAAGAGTTCCAGAGGCAATCCTGGAAAGTACAGACTGGTGAGCCTGACCTCGGTGCCGGGTGAAATGGTGGAAACCATTATTAAGAACAGAATTACTGGGCGTATTGATAAACACGGCTTAATGGGGAAGAGTCAACCTGGATTTAGCAAAGAGAAGTCATGCCTCACTAAGCTATTGGAATTTTCTGAGGGTGTAAATAGCATGTGGATAAGGGGGAACCAGTTGATATAGTAGACCTGGATTGTCAGAAAGCGTTTGATAAGGTTTCTCATGAGAGGCTTTTGAGGAAATTAAAAAGTCATGGGATACGAGGCAGTGTCCTATTGTGGACTGGTAACTGGTTAAATGATTGAAAACAAAGAGTAGGACTAAATGGTCAGTTTTCACAATGGAGGGAAGTAAATAGTGGTGTGCCCCAGGGATTTGTATTGGGACCGGTCCTGTTTAATGTATTCATTAATGATCTGGAAAAGGGAGTAGAGTGAGGTGATCAGATTTGCAGATGACACAGTTATTCAAGGTAGTTAAAACATGAGTGGACTGTGAGGAATTGCAGGAGGATCTTGCGAGACTGGGTGACAGGGCATCTAAATGGCAGATGCAATTTAATGTGGATAAGTGCAAAGTGATGCACATAGGGAAAAACCAATCCAAACCAAACTATATGTCACAATGATGGATTTTAAATTAGGAGTTACCACTCAGAAAAAAGGACCTTGGCGTCATTGTTGACAATACACTGAAATCCTCAGCTCAATGTGCGGCCGCAGTCAAAAAAGCAAACAATGTTCGGAATTATTCATAAAGAGATAGAAAATAAAACTAAAAATATCATACTGTCACTATATAAATCTATGGTGCGACCACACCTTGAGTATTGTGTGCAATTCTGGCTGTCTCACCTCAAAAATAAATATATAGTTGAAATAGAGAAGGTACAGAGAAGGGCAACAAAAATGATAAAGGGGATGGAATGGCTCCTCTATGAAGAGAGGCTAGAGATGTTGGGGCTCTTCAGCTTGGAGAAGAGATGTCTGACAGGGGATACAATAGAAGTTTATAAAATCATGAGTGGTGTGGAACAAGTAGATAGAGAATGGTTATTCACCCTTTCATAATAATAATAGAACTAGGGGACACTCCATGAAAGTAGCAAGTAGCAGATTTAAAACAAATAAAATATTTTTTCACTCAACGCACAGTTAAGTTGTGGAATTCGTTGGAAGGAGTGGTCAAGGCCAGCAGTGTAGCTAGGTTTAAAACTAGATTGGACAAGTTTCTGGAGAATAGGTCCATTAGCAGCTATTAGCCAGAGGTAGGTTTGAGGAATATAACTTCTTACTTCTTTGAAACTGGGAGTGAACAACAGGAAATAGATCGCCCCATTGTGACCTGTTGGGTGGTACTTCCAAGTAGCAAAGATCGGCCACTGTTAGACGGGTGCTGGGCTTGATGGGCCATTGGTCTGACCCAGTATGGCACTTCTTATATGCATTACTTTGTCGACGCACCCCGAAATGAGACAGAGGCATTAGCTGGGTTATAAACTGGCTGCACTCTTTACTCAGATTTTTCAAATTCAAGGTCGAAATCCTGCCGAAATAATTCGGGCCTTGAATAAACTATCCCTGTATGCCCCCAGCTGGATCCACCCAATCCTTCTATAAACTTAACTTCTCTATTAATGTTCTTCCTAGTTTTGTCAACTTTGCCCGGCCTTTTGGCCGTGTCCTATTTAATTCTCGGAATCAAATTCGTCCACACTATATGGACCCCTTCAAACCACTGTTTGATGGTGCATAAATCTTTCTTAATTTGGATTACTAAATTAACTCCTTTACGTGTTGGGAGGTCATTTCCCCCTAAATGAATAACCAATATCTGTGGCCGTGGGTTTTTGCACATTCCCCTCGGCATTGGGAGTAGCTGACTCCATCGCATACCACTCTGCCCATCCATTTTGAGAGAAACCAATTCAGCCAGGCCCAAATATTTTTCCCCAGGGTTTCTTGCAGCAACTGCGCCTGCCCACCGCACCAGACTGTGCTCAACAATCCACACATTCCGTCGTGCAGCGCCATCAGCTCTGCCTCCTGGTGAAAACAGAAACATATTTTTAGTAGTGGTACAATCTAATGTATTTCTTATATGCGCCAGACCCCATCTTTTTTAGTGAGACCCTCAGTAATGCCATACACTGGGAAGTTGTAACTGGTGCCCCATTAATGCGTATGAACAGCACGCCAAGGATGCCCGGGCGAATGCTCAGGTAACGCTTAATCTGCTCCACAGGGCAGATTGCTTCCAGGCCCCCCCCCCCAAACAAATTCACCGTTGTACCCCTACTCCTCTGATCAGTCTTGGAACATCTTAACCGAATCCACACTTTATCCGCCAAGAGTTCCATGTCCTCTATCGCCAACACTCTGTTAGTGACATCCCTGAAAGACTTGCTCACAACCTCACTGCTCCGAAATCCTTCAAAATACATCATCGCATATGTTGTTGTGAATACCTGTGCCTCATAACTGTTGTAACATATTTCTTTCAGAACTTCCACTAAATCTTTGAGTATTGGAGTTATCATTGGTGCCCAGACACGTGCGGGTGTGTTGCGGGTTCGCACCCAGGCTTCAAACATGTCCTTTAAGAAAAACCCTTTGTCTGGTGGGGGAAATCCCTTTAGCTTACTAATGAACATAAGTGCTGCTATCTTTCCTGCTATCGTGCCCACTGCCAATCCAGACCTAAGTAGGTGAATTGCAAATTGAAGTACCTCGGGCTCACTAATGGGGAATCCCTTCCACCACCCTCGTTCTGACCGAAAGGCCTGGAATTCACAGAAGGCCCTACCATAAGCTGTCTGGGTTCGAAGGGCAAGGGAGCCCTGCACGATGGTCTGTAGCTCTAACTCCCAGTGCTCCAGATTCCATGCGGCAAGGGTTCCGGGTCTACGCGTGTCCATGATGCTAGCTCTTGAAAACGGTCCATCTGGAACTGAGAAAGGGCATCGTCTATACCATTGTCAATTCCAGGGACATGCCGGGCTGTAAACAGGATGTTGTGCCTTAAACATGTCAGTACCAGGACTCTAACTAATGCCATCACCCCTCGGGACCATGAGGATAACGAATTTACTACATGAACCACAGCCAAATTATCGCACCAAAATAACACGGTGCGGTTGGAGAACTGTGTTGTCCACACAAGAACGGCCACTAAGATAGGGAATAGCTGAAGAAAAGTCAGGTCGCTGGTCACCCCTGTTGAATGCCATTCCTGAGGCCATTGCGCTACGCACCAGCGAGCACGAAAGTAGACTCCAAAGCCCGCGCCGGCAGCCGCGTCTGATTGAACCTGTAACTCGGCTCAGAGCAACCACCTTTCCCTCCAAAAGCTTACCCCATTAAAGCCTTCCAGGAATGCCAGCCATGCCCCAAGGTCCTGCCTCATCTCGCTGTTAACCCTTATCCTGTGGTGAGGGGAAAGGTCCCCTTTCAACTTCCCATACAGTCGGGAGAGAAATGCCCTCCCAGGGGCCACCACCCAACATGCAAAATTGAGGCTCCCTACAAGTGACTGCAATGCACGGACAGTTGTCTTGCATGCTCCCAAACATTCCCTGATCTTTTCTCTCATGTCCCCTAACTTGTTCTCTGGGAGTTTTGATAACATTTTCTCTGTGTCGAGTTCAATTCCTAAATAGGTGAGTCTGGTCGCTGGTCCCTCAGTTTTTTCGGGAGCCAGTAGAACACCTAAGGCTCGGGCTACTACTTGGAACCACCCCTAAAGCGGTTGCACACTCGTCCATCCCTGGACGGCCAATTATCAGAAAATCATCTAAATATTTAGTGACGTCACCCATGGGCAACCTTTGCTGAAAGACCCACTCTATTAAGGAACTGAACCGCTCGAAAGCTGAACAAGATATGGAGCAGCCCATAGGCATGGCTCAGTCAAAATAATACTTGCCTTTGAATTGGAAACCTAGGAGATGGAAGCTACTAGGATGTACTGGTAACAGCCGAAATGCGGCTTTTACGTCTCATTTGGCTATAAGCGCACCCCGCCCCATTGCCTTCACTTTTACCACAGCTTCATCAAATGAGGCATACTTTAATGGTCGATAACTCCTTGGGTATGGCATCATTTACGGAGCCCCCCTGGGGGTAGGAAAGATGATGAATCATACGATATTCTCCTTGTGCTTTCTTTGGGACGATTCCCAGAGGGGACACTACTAGGTTCCCCATTGGGGGTCGCTCAAACGGTCCTGCTACCCTGCCTTCTACCACTTCTTTGGCTATTTTTTGTCGTACTAATGACTCCATTCCTATTGTCGATTTTAGGTTCTGCACATTCTTTTGTTGCTGAACTGGCCCCGCTGGTATAATAAAACCATCCCTGAATAACATAATCAACCTCCTCCTTATTGGTAGGTAGGTAGTATTTATTGTTTGGCCCTTGGCCGTAACAAATTAAGAAACAAATTAAACAGACACAGATACAAGTACAAAGTTACAACATATCAAAATAAAATATCATAATGGAAAAACCTTACATTGACTCTGTGGCCAAATCCTGCCGATTCGCTCTCCTCAACATTGCCCGCATCCGCCCCTTTCTATCTGTCTCCTCGGCCAAAATCCTTGTTCATGCCATGGTTATCTCTCGCCTCGACTACTGCAACCTCCTCCTTGCTGGCCTCCCTCGCTCCCACCTGTCCCCCCTTGTGGCGATCCAAAACTCTGCCGCCAAGGTCATTCACTCTGCCCGTCGCTTCGACCGTGTGACGCCTCTCCTCCTCTCCCTTCACTGGCTCCCCCTTCCTGAACGTATCCTGTTCAAACTCCTGGTTTTCACGTTCAAATCGCTCCATGACCAAGCTCCCCCTTACCTCTCGGACCTAATCGCCCTACGCGCTCCTGCGCGCGCCCTCCGCTCTTCCGCTGTCCCCTCCCTCGCTCTCCCTCGCTTCTCCTGCTCGCCCAACCGCCTTCGTCCCTTCTCCCTCGCTGCCCCGCATGCCTGGAACTCCCTCCCTGCCGACGTCCGCCTCGCCTCCTCCCTCCGCTCCTTCAAATCCCTCCTCAAGACCCACCTTTTCCATGCTGCCTTTCCCAATGCCCTCTAGTCCTTCCCCTTGCTCTTACTGTCGGCCCTCCCCTGCTGACTGCTGCTACCGACCACCTTGTAACCAAGCCAAGTACACGCACCTGAGACTTCGCATCCGCCTGAATGTTTGTTTGTCTTCTCCCATGTCTCTCCTGCTGTCCCCTCTCCTTGTCTCCCCCTCCTTGTCTTTTAGATTGTAAGCCACAGGTAGGGACCGCAGCTGATTATATGTTCTGTACAGCGCCAGGTTGTTACTGGCGCTTTATAAATGTTTAATAATAATAATAATAATAATAAAAACCATCGCTAATAAAATCTGTTATATAGTGATCCAAATAAACAAACTTCCGTACAATAGATAAAATATTATAAGTATAATTTATTACAATATTAACTAATAAAAGCAGCGTACAACAGCTAACCAGTGTATCCTCTAAAATAGTCCCAACTAAGAGCCCAGACGGCCGTCTATACCAGGGGTATTCTTATAGCCCCAGATCATCTTAATACCTATGCTAGAATATTCCATATTGGGATGCCTCCTGAGGGCCGCCTCCAACCGGTCAATTTTGACCGGGGTCAGCCCCTTTTGTAGGGCGGGGTGCTATGGTGGGACCTTGACTACCTCTTCATTTCCCCACCCTTGTCCATAGCCCCCTTTCTTTCCTTTTTAGCGGGACCTGAAACAATTAATCTCGGGGTGCCCTCCCCCAGAATTGGAACAGCCATGGCGAAATCTACACGTAGCCCTATTGTACTCCCAGCAGGTACCAGGCCCCTGTCCTGCCCTGCCCTGCCCTGCGGCTCTTGCTCTGAAAGGGCCCATTCGCTGGGGCCACACACACACCCGAACCAATGGGTGTCCGCTATCTGCCTGGGGGGCCCTGGTCACGTCGACCATACATTCTAACCACAGGTCCATGGCGTGTGTGTCAAGCCTGGTGTAGTGGCTGCCCTATGATGAAAAGTCTTGTCATACCTTAGCCACCCGCCTGCGGGGCCCGTCCCATATGCCCTTCTGATGATATCTGCATATTTGTGCAGTTTGAGCCTCCTGGTAGGGTCTGCCTGCAATATCACCCCCATGTAAGCTGCCGTCCAGTTCTCCCAGTTCTGATCCGCCTTAGGGCGGCGGAATTTTTCCTTTTCTTTCTCGTCTTCCCGTTCTGAGTGGTCCAAAATCAGATCACTGAACAAAAGGGCATATATATGAACATATTCCGTGTTCAAATTTTTTTCTTTAGTAGCCAGGGGAAGGTGCGCCCCAAATGGAGCAGCCACATTCGGTATGGCTCCCTCCGGAGGCGGGGGAGGGCGGCTCGAGGTCCCTTCACCTGGTTGGTCTGGCTCCACCGGGGCTTTCTCCTTACCCCTGTCCCCGTTAGTGTCTGCCACGGCCAGAGTGCCGCCATTCTTGCCACCCCCCTGGTCTGCTCTCCTTGGACCAGGTGAGGTGCTATCACTGGTGTTACCCATACCCCATTCAGATTCATTAACTGTGGCACACCTGGATGCACTGTCTGGGTGGGAACTACTCCCATGCCCGGGTACGCTGAACTCCATGTGGGGCCAGGCTGTTGGGCCCTCTCGCCCGCAGGGTGCCAGATAGCAGGGGATTCCCTTTCAGCCCCCTCACGTGACCGCTCCATTGATGTCCGGTCCCCTGCTTCATCTACCCTTTCTGGCATGCTTACCCACTCACCTCGCGCCCCCAAAACGGGGGGTACTCTCCAGTCTGCATCGCTGACCAATGGTCGCCGCTCGCTGCTTCGCTGCAAGGGGATCCCCTTGCAACTCCCATTCCAGGGCCAATATTCTGGCCCACAGTTCCCCATCAGTGGGGCTGTCGTGCTGTTCTGGCGTCTCAACCCGCCTCCTCCTGACCGATGGGGGCCCATCTGCCTGTATGGGAACAAAAACTTCCCGAGCGGAGGGGCCTGCAGCCTGCCTGCTCAGTGCCGGCCTAACCCCTTGGTAGAAAGTCAGAGGGGGGATCACCCCCTGCTGCTGGTATTGCATCCATGCGGGGACCCCATACGGATCCCATACTTCGCCCGCCCAGTCTGCCCCTGTAGACCCTATTCTCAATCCCCCAGGGTAAAGGGCCTGAAGTAACGGGCCCATGTTTGCCCCCAGGGCTGCATGCTCTACTTCAGACCTCAGGGGAGAGGGAGGCCTCCCATGGGAAGTCGAGGCCGTCGCTGGGAGTGGGGGAGCAGCTCCTCCTCAGACTGGGCTTCTCCCCCTCCTGCCCAGGGGTCTTGGGAGACTGGGAGGGGCCCGTCCCTTTCCCTGTATCGAGCCAGTGTGGAGGTCACTCTCCCACTCCACCATCTCTCCATAGGCGGGGGGGGGAGGGACTCCCACCCGCTCGGGCCCTGTTCACAATCCCTATCTCGTTCGGGGCCATCCCTGCTCTCATGGTGCACCACACCCCAAACTTCCCCGGCCATACCTCCTTGGGGGCCGCCTTCACTCCCACTGTCTGTAGCCAGGTTGCGTGCCCTTAACAGGGCCTCACATTCGCGGAGCCGGGCGAACATCTCTGCCCGGGGGGGGGGAGGGTTCCCCCTCCCTGCCTCAACTTCGGCCCCTCGGGCCTGCCTTTCCCCTGCCACAGCCACTGTTTTCTTGTCTGTGACTGTGTTTCCTTTTCTTCACCCCATGGCGTCAGGTTTTTTTTTGTGTGTGTGTAAAGTAAAGGCTCCTTTCAGCCCCGAGAGCTCAGCAGCAAGGATTCTTGCTGCTGATTCTGTTGGCTTGCCACCCTGTAATGGTGCGGTTTCGGCCGCACCTCAGGAGTCAACCCCTCCTAAAGGGGGCGGAGCTTCACGTCCCGTGCAGCGCGCTTGAGCGGCTGCGTCAGCGGAATGGTTGCCAGATAACCACTCGCGCGCGGGGAGGACTTCTAACAGGCCTCCCCGCTGCGGCCCCTCTGCGTCTCCAGCCGGGCGGGGGCACAACAATTGTCCCGTTGCCGCCATTTGGCAGCGAAGGGGACTTGTGCCTATCAAGATTGAATTTCATTTGTCATTTTATTGCCTAGTTGCAGATTTGTGTGAAATTCTTTTGTTCAGTTGCTTTTGACTTGAAGATCTTAAATTTTGTATCATCTAAACAATTTCATCCCCTTACAAGGTCATTAACGAATGACCTTGTAACAGCACCAGAACAGATACTATTAATATAATGTATTTACGTAGTGCCAGCAGTGTACCTGGGACTGTACAATCTTAGAGACTGGTTCCTTCCCCAAGGGGTTTACAATCTAGTTGAGACGAGGGATGGGGGACAATAGGGAACAAAGGGAGAGGCAGAGATACATTCAAGAAGCAGAGACCTTTCCCTTTATCCCATTGACTACAGAGCTTGTTTTCTTAACAGTCCTTGAGGGATCTTACTTAGAGGCTTTCTGAAAAATAAAGTCTCTGACTGCTTATCTCCATGCTTGTTGACACTCAAGAGAATTTTAATGGATTGGTGAAGCATGACTTTGCTTTACAAAAGCCATGTTGACTCTTCCCCAACATATGCCATGTCTAATATTCCTGTTCTATGATATAATCTCTAACAGGTTGTCTGGTACAGCTCACTGGCTCTAGATTTTTTGTTGTTTTGGGGAAATCATGGCAGTGTATGCAGTGTACTGCTATTAGTATGCTTGTGTTGGAAAAGAGAGAGTGATGTAGTACTACCGTAATCTACATGCACAAAGCTCCACCTAGAGGAGGAGATGTGCAACTGCAGCCTCTTAAGCTCCCAGAGTGTTCATAGTGTGCATAGCTGCCTTACTACTATAGGACTGACGTGATGCATCACCTACTTGCCTCTTGGCACAGCCAGGTCCTGGAGCGCAAGGACTCCAATAGCGCACAGCCTTTGTGTGCTCAGAAGTGGCTCCTTGCAGTATTTTTGCACTTTTTAAAAATGAAAACTAGCCACCTACTACGACCAAAGATCTGGCTGGATATTTTTAAGCAGTGTGTGGAACTTTGAAAAATCGGCAATCAACTGTGGAAAATAAAATTTCAAGGCCCAAACCTACAGCCACATGCAAGTATGACCTTTCCCTTCCCAAACGCCAACATTCTGAACGTTCTGTGACACTGAAGCAGCTCAACCAATCACTACTGTGGTCTGGCTAGCATGCAGGTAGCTTTCAGCCTATTGGCTTCCCAAATAATAAAGGTAACACATTTGACCTAGGTCTATGGTGAACCCTTTTTTCCAGAAGTATAGAAGAAGCTGTTCGAAGGATCAAGTTGCTGAGGTGTGCTATCGGCAGTTCCTGAGTTCACATTCAAGGAGATTAGATCACCCTTCATCCACCGTCAAAGAATCTTGCTTCCCCACATGACTTTGTTAGACTGGCAACATCTTATATTTTGGAACTGTGGTTGGTTTTTTAGATGTTTGCTATTTAAATCACTTGTGCTCCACACGGGATTACTTAGCACATACCTTGAAAGCTCCTCTTTCCATTAATAGGAACTGATGTAGAGGAGATAGTTAAATGATTGACTTTGTACAGTGCCTGCCAAACTCTGCTGCCAACGTGGTGTAAGTCTCTATTGTTTGTTAGCTGACAAATCAAAGTAATAAATTTTGGCAAAGGGAAGTGTCGTCTGAATTTGAAATGAACTCCTTGAGTGCTTCTCTAATGCCTTTTGCTTTGGTTCAGATTTTTATGACACAGACAGAAATGAAAATGAAGATCAAGGACAGTGGTTTTTGGTTGGTGTGAATTAGCATAGTTTTATTGTCATGGGAGTTATGCTAATTTACACCAGCTAAAGATCTCGCCATAGGTGAGCTGTGCAGGTGGCCGCTGTTCAAGAGTTAAGCATTCTGCCCCAAGCAATGCAACTAATTCTTCACTTGGAACATCCTTTCCATCCTCTCCTCACTGTCTCCACTGCTAAAAACCCTAGTCTATGCTCTGGTTATATCTCGCCTTTACGATTGCATTTTCCTTCTCATTGGCCTCCCCTGCTCTCACCTTGCCCCCCTGTTTGTCTACTCGAAACTCTGCAGCCAAGATCATCCACCTTGCCTGCCGATGAGCTGTTTGGCCCATGTGAATGTGCTCCTCCGGCCCCACTCCCCTCAATCAGCTCTTTGGTGGCCAGGTGTTCCTCTGGGTCCCCAGATCAGCTGTTTGGTGGCAGCATTTCCTGTGTGTGTGTTCATGTTCGTGTTCATTCTGCCGCGCAGCAGGGGCCCGGGAGTCCTTCCCCATGTGGACGGTTCCTTGCCAACCCATGGCATGGAGGAACTTGTGATGGCAGCCCGCCTGCCTGGGTTCCCTGCGGTGGGTGACTGTTCATTTGGTTTGCCTTCTCTGCTAGCTCAAAATGTGGCAGCTGTGGTGTCCCTCTCCAGGGCAGCCATGGGATCCAGCTCACCCCATCTCATTTGTTTTCACCTAGTTTTGTTGGACTGCACCTAAACAGTCTTTTTGTTGAGATTTTATGAGCCTGCAAATGCGTTCATGTTAAATATTTATTTGTATTTGCTTATGTTTATTTATTTGCTTATATTTATTAGCCGCCCCCTCATGCCCATGGCATCTCGGGGTGGCGTACAACATAAAAACAATAACTAAACAACAATAAAACAAATGTTAAAATTGTAAAATCCATCTTAAAAAAAAAAAACAACTCCCCCCCCCCCCCCCC
>QEPC01003635.1:1828448-1844913 GCA_003113815.1 Sphenodon punctatus | reverse complement strand
TCAGCGCCGGCTGTGGCTGCCGGCGTCAGTGACGCTCTAGGCCTTCCGGGGAAACCCGGAAGTTCCCCGGAAGGCCTAGAGCGTCTCTGACGCCAGCAGCCACAGCCGGCGCTGAGGCCGCCGGACCACCCGCCGCCGTCGCACCCGGAGCTCCGCAAAGGTAAAGCACTCAACTTTAGTAGGGGTGATCCCTGGGGGGTTGGGGGGGGTGTTAAACACACACACCCCCAGGGATCGGGTCTATACTTACCAGCGGCTGCGGGGACGCCGTGGCCGCTGGTGCTGGGGGGTGGGCTCTTTTTTTTAACAAAAATCCAGGCTGGGCAGGGTGGGTGGGGGGTGTCCCCCCCTTCCACCCGCGCAGCCTGGACTCGGGGAGGTTTTTTTTTTTTTTAACTTTTTTGGTGGGACTTTACATTGCAGCCATTCATTTAAATGGCTGCAATGTAAAAAAATCCGGTACCCGGAATCCGGTAACTGGACCGGATTTATCGGATTCCGGATTTGCCGGTATTCCCACCCCTAGTATTTATACAGGATCAGCAATGTACCTGGAGCTGTACAATCATTTATAGACAGGTCCCTGCCTCAGTGGGCTTACAATCTAAGAAAGACAAAGGGGGAAGGGAACAGAAAGAGAGACAGGAAGAGATTTGTGAAGCTGCAGGTGCATGAACTTAGTTTAGTTACAGGGGAGAAAGGGACTCTAAGAAAATCATCCATGCATTCATCACCTCAAGGCAGGATTACTGCAATGTGCTCTACGTGGGGCTGCCCTTGGTGACAACTTGGAAGCTGCAGCTGGTGCAGAATGCTGCGGCCCATCTCCTAATGGGGATGGGCGGTAGGGAGCACATTACACCAGTGACCCGGGCTCTGCACTGGCTGCCTATAGCATTCCGGGCCCGATTCAAGGTGCTGGTTTTGACCTTTCAAGCCCTACACATTCTGGGCCCCTCCTATCTGAGAAACTGCCTCACTCCCTGGGCCATCCTCTGGGATCTGTCGGAGGGCCATCTTGGAGATTCCCCCGGGTGAACCGGGGGGCCACGATGGAGAGGGCGTTCTTGGTGGCCACACCACGGCTGTGGAACTCCCTCCCAGAGGAAGCTCGCCTGGCTCCCAGCCTGTTGGCCTTTCATTGGGCCTGTAAGACCTGACTGTTCGTCCGGGTCTTTGGGGGAGGAGGGGACTAAGGGTGGGTTTTTTACCAGTGCTTTTTACCTCTTTGTTGTTGTTGTTTTTATTGTTTTAGTAATCTCGCAATGTATTATTTTTATATGTTTTTTTGAATATTTTGTAAGCCGTCCCAAGCTGCTGGAGGGAGCGAGATATAAATCTTTGAATAAATAAATAAGCAGTAGGTGTTTTGTTAAGTGGGTAATGGTATGGCAAAAGAAGCCATAGCCTTTAAAACAGATGACATCTTTTAGCCATGTTGTTTGCTGTGTTTGCTGAAAGCAATACTGGATTAACGGGGTGCCCAGGAAGTGCCCAGCTGAGAGAGAGGGATTCCTTATAGTGTCTACTCAGATCTGAGATTTACTTTTCCATCCTAACTCTGGATAAAATCCTTCATAGATTTAAAGTGTTCATATTTCAGTATAGGCCATGGAATCCATCTTTCTTTCTGTTCCTTTCCATCAACCTATGGCATGCTGTAAACACGTTGGCCTTTCAGTTAATATTATCAGTGGTAAACACTGTCCTTGGATTGACTTTATTTAGCACTATACTATCTTGTTTAGACTTCATGAAGTTTGGAATGCAGTAAACATGGCTGGAAGAAATTAGATGCTAATGTTAATTGTAGCATAATGGAGTCCTCTAGTGGTATTTCACAATATAGACACTGGTTTCTAATATGGCTCTGTTCACCTGTGTGGATATAATATGTATTTATGATTCATTATTGATTACTTGCTGTTTTATAATTTACTTGCCATTTGATCATAGTTTGTTGTTTTGACTGGAATATACTTGCTTCTTTGTTTTGTTAATTTCATCATATCTCTTCAGCATAGACTTTTTGAGATCTGCTGGTCATCCCTTGAAATTGTCTCTTATTAATATTGTTAATTAAGTGTCTCTTGTTTTTATTCACATTTTAAGCAATAGCAGTCTACACTTTTTTATTGAGATCAGATTTAATTTGGTCTAAAAAGCAGTTTTATTCTGTAGCTACGCAAACTTTTTAGCATAATTGTCACAAAGGGATTTGAAGAGACACTGATAACATGTTTGTTTCTGGGACCCAAGTCTTTTTGTAAGTTGGGTCAAAACAGTTCCTCATAATATTAAAGGAGTTAAAAACATGTAATGAAGCAGTAATATTGATAATAGTGAAACACCGCCGCCCCCGGAAAAGGTGTTTCAATCATGTGTCAAATACTGAAATAGGTTTAATTTTTAAGCTACATAAGGGTTTTTAAGGCTGTCAATTGGAGTAGTATTACTCAACATATTTCCCAATGTAAATTCCAAATTGTTTTAAGATATTTTAATGAAAGAATTCTGTCTAGATTAGGGACAGTTCTGGAAATCTAGGTGAGAAATTAGAGACTAAAGATGTTAAGAATAATGTATTTAATTAGTGAACTAGTTTACTTCAACATAAAGTGGGCTTCAAATTATACCTAAATACACCATTCAGATGAATAAGTCATTGTTCCTTTGAATTGTGTCTTAATGAGAAACTCAGAATCTTACAAATCGATGTTGCTCTAGAAATTTCTTTCTAAAGTAGGTAGAATCGAGGTAGATCTAGCCTCTGTTTTTCAACAGCTTCCTAAAAAGAATCCCTGTATGAAATTATGTAGGATTAATAGAATTTAATAAAACTTCAGTGAAGCTAATAGACTCCATTGGGTTTCATAGAGCTCTGTTGAGCTAATAGACTATTGAAGTGGGACAAAGATCAGGACCAGGAAAAGGTTATCCTGGTCTTGGTTCATAGAAGTAAGGAGAGGGTGAAGTCAAAATAAACATGAAGAAGGTACAGCTGTGGAGACATGGAAATTCAAAATGTCTTTATTTAGCGGCATCACTTGGCAAGAGGCAAACTTCATTTCTGATTGGTTGCACCACTGATCTCTTTGTCACTAATTGGAGGAACACAGGGCAGCCATATTGCAAGACTCTCCGAAATCCTATAAGACTGGCAGGATATTGTTGACATAAAAAGGAGGAGAGGAAGACGCTTGCTAACCAACATGCTGCTGGGCTAAGTCACCTGTGGGACTTAGGTTTTTTTCTGTCCCAACTCTTTTTCTTTTCTTTTTCCAATCTTTCCTTTTACTACTTTTTCCTAAGTCTTTTATTTTTCATTTTTAAAGCCACTTTTCATTTTTAAAGCTGTTTTAAAGGCTACTTTATCTTTTCTCATCCTTAAATTTCATTTTTGTTTTTAACTTCATTTTTCTCATTTTCACTCTTTTGAAGCCATTTTATTTTCATTTTAACTTCATTTTTCAGATATTTTATTTTCAATTTTTAACTTCCTTTCTTTCATTCTTCACTCCTTTCAAGCCATTTCTCTTTTTGTCTTAAAGTTATTTTATTTGTGTATTCCCATTTTTCAAGGGCATTTCTTACTTTACTTTAAGGTTTTGTCCCCAGGTGCAGACTTTTTTTTTTCTTTTAGGGAAGCACTGTATTGGTCTTAGATAAACCTGTTTCTTTTTCATTTTTAACTCTGTCGGGTGGACAGGGTTCCCCCAGGTGCTTCTCTGTCTTTTCCCTCCCTTTTTGGAGCTTCCATGCTGCTTGCTTGTTGAGAGTCCATTCCTCAACCTCTGGACAAATTTTATTTTATATTTTTCTTTATCTTTTCTATCTTTTATTTTTACTATTTTTACTTTAATTTTTATCAAGTCTCCAGCATAGCAGCAAGTTAACATCTTATCTTAGTCAGCAGGACTCCACAGACCCTGGACAACTTTTTGGGGACCTGCAATACCTGTGTGGTGAGCTATATTCTGTAAGAATATATATTTTTGTAATCAATAACCTTTTTTGCGTGCTTCTGTATCGCTTTTATAGTAGTGTGTAAGCCATTTTGGCAGGGCAATAAATTGTAGTATTTTAGTCATAATTATGGTCTCTTGTGACTTTGGTGAGAAAACGTAAGCTTTCCTATGGGGATCCCTGACCGCATGGTGGAGCTAATTCCTAGGAGAATCTCGGGATAACACCGCTTTTACTGTGGGGTGATGACAGATTGTCATTAAAATATACTTTCTCTGTTGAATAGAATTAGGAGTGGTCATCAGAGAGTTTGGGGTGATCAGAGAGTTTGGTGATCAGCCATTCACCTGCCCCAGAGAGTGATCAGAGAGTTTGGGGTGAGGTGTCATCAATAAGCTGAGGACACCCAACTCTACCTCTCATTTTCAACCGACCCAAGCCCGGCTGTCTCAGTGCTTACCCGGTGTCTGGCAGCTGTGGGAGACTGAATGAGGGCTTACCGACTGCGACTGAATCCTGGCAAGATTTATTTATTTATTTATAAACTTTTACCCCGCCCCTCCTGCCATGCAGCTCGGGGCGGCTTCCAGCATTTTAAAATACAATAAAAACAGTTTAAAATAATCATAAATATTATAAAAATATTAAATAGAGCTAGAAAAACCATCTAAAACCAAAAATAGGTGGGGGAACTAAAAAAAACCCACCCTATCCACCCTCCCTCCCAAAGGCCTGGGCGAACAGCCAGGTCTTACAATTTCACCAAAATGTTAACAGGCTAGGGGCCAGGCGAGCTTCCTCCGGAAGGGAGTTCCACAGCCGCGGCCCCACTACCGAGAATGCCCTCTCCATCGTGGCCCCCCGCTTAACACGGGGGACCTCCAGGAAGGCACCCCCGGCAGACCGCAGGAGCCGCTCTGGGGCGCGGAGGGCGAGGCGGTCCCTAAGGTATGAGGGGCCGAGACCGTGTAGGGCTTTATAAACCATCACCAGCACCTTGAACTTGGCTCGGCACGCTATCGGCAGCCAGTGCAGAGCTCGGAGCACCGGTGTAATATGCTCCCGGCGGCCCGTCCCCGTAAGAAGACGAGCCGCCGCATTCTGCACCAGCTGCAGCCTCCGAACCAAGAACAAGGGAAGCCCCACGTAGAGCGCGTTGCAGTAGTCGAGCCTCGAGGTGACGAAGGCATGGATGAGGGAGGCCAGGTCCGGGCCGGAGACAAACGGACGCAGCCTACGTACTAGATATAGCTGGCGGAAGGCAGCCTTAGCGACTGCCTCCACCTGCCGCTCCAGACGCAGATCTGCGTCCAATATCACCCCCAGACTCCGAACCTGCAGAGCTACAGGAGGGCGAACCCCCCCAACCAGGGGGGCCACCACCCCCTTCGCTCTCCCCACCAACATCACCTCCGTCTTGTCGGGGTTAAGCTTCAGTCTGCTCAGCCGCATCCACTCCGCCACGGCCTCCAAACATTGGGAAAGCAACGAGATAGCAGGGTCTGGGTCAGTAGAAAAAGAGAGGTACAGCTGAGTATCATCAGCATACTGGTGACATCGCACCCCGAACCTTCTCACAACCTCCCCCAAGGGCTGCATATAGATGTTAAACAACAGCGGAGACAAGATCGAACCCTGCGGAACGCCACACGGTAAAGCGCGGGGGCACGATGTCTCCTCCCCCAACACTACCCGTTGGCTCCTCCCCGAGAGGAATGAGCGGAACCATTCAAGAACGGTCCCGCCCAGACCCCCCAGGTCACGCAGTCGCCTCAGCAGCAGCCCATGGTCCACGGTATCAAAAGCGGCCGAGAGATCTAGCAGGATGAGAAATGTTGAACATCCTGCATCCATCTCCCGGCGGAGGTCGTCTACCAAGGCCACCAACGCCGTCTCGGTGCCATAGCCGGGGCGGAACCCAGATTGAAAAGGGTCTAGGAAGCCGATACTATCCAGATGCACCTGGAGCTGGAGCGCCACTGCCCGCTCAATAACCTTCCCTAAAAAGGGAAGGTTAGAGACAGGTCGGTAGCTGGCAAGCGCATCCACGTCCAAAGATGGTTTTTTCAACAGGGGGCGCACCACAGCCTCTTTAAGGCAGGGTGGCAGCCTCCCCTGCCGAAAGGACGCATTCACTACCCTTGCCAGCACTACCCTTGCCAAGATGGAGGTGATTTTAGTGGGTAGGTCAGCGGAAGTGACTGCTCCATCGATTGATGGAGTGTGCCCTCCGCTGATGTCCCAGGTGCGGAACCTGGGGGTGCTCCTTGATGCGCAGTTCTGCCTGGACCTCCAGGTGGAGGCTGTGGCGAGGAGTGCCTTCTGCCAGTTACATTTGGTGTGGCGGCTTTGGCCACTGGTTTCGGTTCTGGACTTGACCACGATCATCCATGTTTTTATTACCTCTGGGTTAGACTACTGCAACGCGCTCTACATGGAGCTACCTATGGTGACAGCTTGGAAGCTGCAGCTGGTGCAGAATGCGGCGGCCCATCTCCTGGTAGGGTTGGGCTACCGGGAGCACATTACACCAGTGCTCCGATGTCTGCACTGGCTGCCAATAGTCTTCCGGGACCGATTCAAAGTGTTGGTTTTAACCTATAAAGCCTTACACGGTCTGGGCCCTGCTTATTTGCGAGACCGCCTCACCCTCCGGGCTTTAGATCGGCCCCTGTGGTCATCTGGGGGCACCTTGTTGGAGGTCCCCCAGGTTCTCCGGGTGGCCACGCAGAATAGGGCATTCTCGGTTGTCACGCCGTGCCTTTGGAATTCCCTCCCGGTGTGGGCACGGTTGACCCCAGACCTCCCAGCCTTCCGCAGGAACTGCAAAACCTGGCTGTTCCGTCAGGCATTTGGCAAGGGAGAAGGGTAGGGTGGGGGATTAGGGAGGGTGGTATGGGGGTGTTTTATGGTTGTCTTATTTTATTGTTGAATTGGGTTTTTTTAATTGAATTGAAATGTTTTTAGTATATTATATGTATTGTTGTTAGCTGCTTTGGGCCGCCTGTGGCGGGAGAAAGCGGGATATTAATTTTGAAAATAAATAAATAATAAAAGGCCATCAATAAATGTGTCCATTTCTCCCATCTGAAGGGGAGAATTGTAACTAATAATGCAGCCTTGCAACCAACATTTTTAAATTGCTCAGACTGAAGGCAAGACGATGGCTGTCTTTACAGGGATTTAATGAACTAGAAGTGCCTGCTAGGAGCTCTCTCACAATCTCATCAGGCTACTTCTCAAGTAGCAGGATTTAGTATAGAAAACCTAGTTCAATCAGAGGTGCACCAGCTAGCAAGAGATTACAAGTATGAAAATGCACCCGTTTCAGCCAAGATACTTGTCTGCATGTGTATATAGCCTATGCAACTGAAGCAAAGTTTTTACTATTCTAATTAAGGCTCTAATGCCAATGATGGCAAAATGCTTGGAGCATAAAACAATTAAATCCACTCCATTTATCAGCTCAGTTTTGTGTTCTACACTTTAGGTTCAGTCACCCATTTAATTTTTTTTTTCCTATCAGGCAAAGATAATTTGTGATGCTGGCTGTTATTAAAGCATTCTGATCTTATTTTCTCCATTCCTCCCTATTTCCATAGTGGATTACCTTCTAACCTAACATACTTTTCCCTGCTGCGTTCTGCTGTCAGCATTTTGCTTGCTATTTTGGATGCTCCATTCACTGTATAAGTGGATCCATGAATGGATCTGACAATCTGTTATAGTCCAGGATTGTTTTCCCTGCTTCTCTGAGAATAAAGGGCATTGGTCTTTACTTCACCAAGAACTGCTGTTTGAACAGTTTTAAGAAAGTAAGAATCTGAGACACATGTGTTTTGCCAGTGAGATGTATCTGGATGACTCCGTCACCCTGTCGTGTTTGAATAGACTTGCCCGTGCTTAAAACACACATGTACTTGGCTTACAAGAAAGGGAACAACAGAAACACAGAGGTAAAACCCTTGTGTGTGTGTGTGTGTGAGTTTCTGATTTAGCGAATGGAAGATATTACTGTCTGCACAGCATGGGCCTGATTTCAAAATCCATTGAAATCAAGACAGTAGCCAAAAACGAGTTTATCAGCATCTAAAATGCATTGATTCTTCACCTTTCTGTTTCTGAGAGCAGTATTTTAAAGGCAGAAGGTGATAGCTGTCTTGCCCAAAGCAAACAAGAAGTCTTATCTGCTTTGGGCAACATTTACTTTAGTTCTCTTAAGTGCCAAAACTGCACATCAGGTAGACAATCCAGGCAACCTCCCTTGTGACCAGGGGGAAAAGTTTTCTATGCCAGGGTGTTTGCTCTGAGAGTGTTTGGCAACTTGGAGCATTGTATATCCTATAACTATCAAGTTTAGATGCCCTGAATTAGCAAACCTTGTTATAGCATCCCTGACTTGCAATACAGAAGTGTTGATGGAAAACTAGCCGCCAGTCAGAGCTGACCCTGGTTGCTATATTATGGTCCGTCTGGACTGAGACCACTCTGTAGTAGCAGAGCAGAACAGCCTGACTGAAGGGATCACGACCATTGGGCAAATCACTCTCTCTCAGCCTCAGTTCCCCATCTGTAAAATGGGAATAATGACACTGGGTGGAACTCTGGGCAAAATTTTGGTTTCAGTTTTATATTGGTTTCGGTTCTCATTGTATCAGTAGTTCTTTCAGTTATCTGTTCTCTTGGTATCAGATTTTTAACATTGCAGTTTTTCAATATCGAGAAAGAACCAAAATATTGGATGAATCCAATACAGCTATTATCAGATACTTTCGGTTCTTTCTGAAAACAAAAGTCCCATCCCTAATAACGACCTACCTCACAGCATTGTTGTGTGGGTGAACTAGGTAAGGATTGTAAAGCACTTTCAACAATGAAGCGCTATATAAATGATAGATAACTATAAGCTGGTATATCAAGGGTTGGCTTATAATGAAGTTCACATGTATCTTTATGCTTTGAATCTTCAGTGTTTAGAGGTGCTTCTTTCCCCATAGCCTACATGGTAGTTCAGGCACTATTGTATAGTCAGACCTTTTAGATATTGAGGATCCTTCTCCTCTCTATTAGTCTCACTGAAGAAAAATCAATGAGGAAAAAACAAACACTAATATAGTAGTTTCTTTCTTGTACCACATTGTACTTTGTGGACCCAGATCTAATTAGTGTTATCTTGCTTCACCCCTATTAACGCCTCCAATCTCCTTCGGACAGGGCCTTGATGCAGAGGGCAACCCCAGTCAACAGTTTTGAAGTTTCATGTTTGTTAAATAATGTACCAGCCTGCTGGCCTTGACCTAAAAAGACAAACAAAAAACACAAGACCTACATCAAGGTAAAATTTAAACTGTGACAATAGCATCCTGACCCCAACACACTCTGACTTTTGCTGCAGACACAGCAAAAACGGCCACAGTCTTAGGAACCTGTTAACTAGAATCAGTCAGAAGAAAGCAAAGTACCCTTAATGGTTCACATAACCAATCATCTTTGATATTAAGCAGCCTAAACAGTCAGTCGTGACAGTCCTTGTACATTGGGCATGATAAACAATGTTGCAGATCCTCCACAACCTCGACTCAACATACACAGAGCCTATCATGATAGTCCGTCCCAGCATATCGACCCTGCATAACCATTGATGTCATTGACGGAATACGAAGCGCTGTAAAGGCTTGCCTGGGCACTGGAGAGCGGATTGTAGAGAAATATCTGCAACCTTTGCAGATGGCCTTCAAGCTGCAACCTGGTTGAATGCAAGTCTATATCAGTAATTCTCTGTTTAAGCAAGCGATTCACTTCCTTAATGGGGAGGGGAGCCAAGAACTCCCAAGAATAACCTAGATTATAGGTAATTCAGCCTTGCCAAAAGCCCTTAGTGGGCATTTCTAATTCCATTTTTTCTTTCAGGCATAACCATGTAAGTGATGTGTGAGGAGAATGAAGAATCTTAAGCCAGTAGGCAAGTGACATCCTAATACACAGAGACATCCTAATGGCAGAGCCTGAACTGGTGGACATTTCCATTCTCATAATTGCTGATGCTGTTCCACAAGCGACCCTCAAAGCTCTCTTCAGCCACAAATTTTGATCAGATTCCAGTTTATCCTGAACTGAACATCACTAAAACTGAGCACCAAAAGAAACTTGAGCCAAGATCTTCGACTCAAATACTTTGTGCACAGGGTTAACCAGTCCACCCCCCTTGGTGTTTTAAAAAAAATATAACAAAATCTAATCAGGCTATTAACTGATGTCTTGGCAACCAGTTTGGCATGCTTAACATGGCAGGTCTAGCAGCAAAAATAATCCCCAGATATTTAAAGGATCTAACTTGTTGCAACTGGTGATCTTGGATCCTCCAAGAAAGTTGTCTAAAGTGGGAAGTAAAAACCATCACTTTTTACTTATAATTTATGACCAACTCTTCAGAGCTGCAAATATTTCCAAAATTCTCTAGCACGCGCTGAAGTTCGAAATAGTATCATTAGCGTACGTGAGAATTACTATCCTCCGAATACCCACTTCGGGGGCTAAACACTCCGTCCTATCCCTTAAATGAGTGGTTAGGGAATTTACATAAATATTGAACAGAGTACGGGCAAGTAGGCATTCCTGGCACACACCCGAAGATACTGGGGCCGCCTCTAATCAGTTCATACCCAGAGAGTTTTGAAGTGATACAATAGTCGTGGCTAGCGTGAAACATGTTGAACACAATTCCACACAGGGGTGGGTGTGTGTGTGTGTGTGTGTGTGTGTGTGTGTGTGTGTGTGCGCTGCAGACTCCGTGTCGGGGTGTGTGTGTGGCTTGTGCGTACGTGCTTGCTCATATGACGTGCTGTGTGCGCTGGTCTGCAGGGCTTGGGATCGGCCCCATTGAAGGGATGGGCACCTTGGAGAGCAGCGCTCAGTTTTTTTTTTCCTGCAAATAAAATCCCATATCAGGTATAACCCCATATCGGGTATGGTTGCATTCAAAATCCCGCAGCCCTTCTTAGCTTCTCTTTTATCTCCAGTGATGTGGTATTGTCTGGCCGAAAGGGTGTCGATTTTAAAAAATGAATCTTTTCTAGGACAGGCAGGGACTTTTTGAATAGTACTTTTTTTTTTTTTTTTAAATTATTTTTAGATCAACTCAAACTGTGTGAGCACTCTGATTTTTTTCCATTATTTTTAGTAATTTTATGAAAAATTCAGAAATATCAGATTAAATCTGAAATCTCAAAATCCTGAAGCTTTGATTCCCCACCCCCAATTTGTTTTTATTTTGACAAAGTTCTTTTAAAAGTTTTGGTTTGGAACTGAAAACTGTTAACCAGCCGGCCGCTTTGATGTCTGCTAACTCAGCAGCAGGTGGTCCCAACCAGACGATCTCCCTTTTTGCTGTTACAATAGAACTTAGACAGGAACTGTGAGAGCCAATTGGTTGGAAAACCTTGTGCTGCGAATATAGGTCGAGCTGGAGTGGGTACACAACTCACATGTGTCTGGATGTTGTCATAGAGCAGAGTGACCAGATCACCAATACACATTCATTCCTAAATTGGCATGGAAAGGTGAAAGCTTCCAGAGAACGGCAGCAACACCAATCTGGACTGATACAGGATGGTGGCACAGCAGTTTGTGTGCCGGAGTCAGCTTTCTAAACAATGGTGGTGAGAATTTTCCAGGCCGTCACAGATATTCTTTTAGAATGTGTCATTCACCTGGGATATACAGGAGGTGATGGATGATTCTGCCAACGTGGCATTCTCAGACTGCTTTGGGATGCACGTTCATCTCCTCCTCAGTCCCTGTGTGTCACAGGGCATCAAGTAATGAGAGAGGCTAATGGATTTGGTCTTGCCATGCGTAGTGGCAGCTGTTTGTAGTACATGGCACTCATAACTAGGGTGCCTGGTGCCCTTTACAGCCCTGCCCAAGGTCCTCTGCATTCTGAAACCCCTACTCCTTGTCCTTATTGCTCCCTAGCACCAGTATGTTGTGCTGTGCTTTGGGTGCTCTTTCGTGGGGGCTATATCTCCAGGAAAGCCTATTCCTTGACTATCCATGGTCCTCCAACATCTTGGGTATTGTCACTGTTGATCAAGAACTGCAAACGGGACAGAGGTTTATATTGAGCTGACATATTGCTCCTTTTAAAAAGACGAGGGAGCGTCCAGTTGCAGCAAAGAGTTCAATGATGATATAAAATATTTGGGGGGTATCCATGTTGTTGGCAGTGGCCAGATCAGAACTTGCCCCCTGCTACTTGGCATTAAGAATAGGTAGCTGCTACTCAACAGCAGTTAAACTGCAGCAATCTGCTATGTGGCGAGTGACAAAGGTGTATCCACCCATTAACCTAATAGCACTTGCTGCCAGGCAAAAGTAGGTTGGAAGGGGGGGCTGTGGCAGGATGCTTTCTAGGCTAGGTTCTGGGAGCATTAGCTCCCTGGCAGGCCAGCACCCAGCCACTAACATCTGTGGCTGAGCATACACAGCGAAGCTGAGTGAGCTTTGTTAAGGCCATTTGAACAGGAATTCCCTGAGAGGCAGGAGGCTGGGATGGAAAGGGCAGAACCTCAGAAGGGTAGAAAGGAACTTACAGCCTTGTAGTAAGGATGAGCCTGCAACCTCAGGTGCCCTGTAGTGACTGCGTCCATACGACTTTGGTGAAGGGACCTGGCTTGGAAGTACTTGAATAGGGTAATGGATGGTGTTGGGGGCTCGGCCCTGGAGAGACATGCTGTCTTGGGGGGGCACCCCATGATAAGGACCAAGTGTCAAGGGGGTGGGGGAATGATAAATATCATACGTGTGTCACATTTCAGTAATCCAACAGGGCTTTCAGTATCTCACTAAAAGAGTTAACGTGTTTAACAAATGTTGCAGTCGGTTGGTTATGCTCTGAAACATGTTCTGTGCAGTTTAGTGGCCACCTCGTCCACTTGTCTGTAGACTCTTATATCAAATCCCTTTGCTTTAGAACAACTGATGAATTACTGCTTTAGCAGAGACCTGGTGGAAAAGGTGAAATCTTGGAAGAGGAGGCAGAGCCCCCTAGCGCCTCCTTGACTAAAAGCCTGTAGTTAATGGGCGTTTTGTGAAGATAAGCCTTTCAAGTAATGTATCTGGGGAAGTTAATGATAGTAAGGCAACGAAACCAGGCTAGGAAATGTCATCGTTTCAGGGCCCTGGACGTTTACTCGTTTGGGAGGGAAATGTTAGTGAATTTCAGACGGTTGCCTCCAAGAAACAGTAAAAATACAGGTCAGTTGGACATTGCCAAAATCCTGTCAGTGCGACATTGGTCTCTCTACTGTTGTTGTTATGGTTTCATTTGTGAAAAAAAAAGATCTGTCTAAAGCTTTTACAATTCAGTTCAGCACTGGAAAGATTAGAATTCCCCCACCTACAGAAAGATGCAATCGCTCAGAAAACCAGGAAGATTATAAATCTATAATTATAAAGCAAATAGGAAGTTCTTAGTAACACTTCATGCCAAACTGGAAGGAAATTGTGATGACAACTAATGTCATTAACCTTGAGTTTCAGGGCTTTGGCTTTTCAGAGAAGGGCATCCTTTTCTAAAAGGTAGGCTGAAGTGTAGGATTAGAGGAGTCTTGCACCATTAAACTGTCATCTGGTACCAGATCAATAAATGACAGCAAAGGGGATTGAGTTATTAGGAACTGTAACAGCAGTGCTGTCATAGGAGTAGTGAAGCAGGTGGGCAAGAAACTATACAAAGGTAAAGAGAAGAGAGAATATTTGAAGGTTGATTTTCTTCTGCTTTTGTGCTTTCAGAAAAGATCAATGGAAATGATTTAGGGAATTATGTGAGAAGAATACACAAGTTCTGTGAAAAACTTGAAAACTAACTAAAGAGTTTGCAATACTTGTGCAAGCATCTAAAGGGTACAGGCTCCCAGAAGGGAGGGGGAATTGTTTTGAGTAGTATGGTCAGGACCCCGTGTGTGTTGCAAAATGGTCCCTTCCTCCCCCCAAATTCTGTGAGCAGAACATTTTCATTCTGTGAACAGAATAAATTATGGAAATTAACAAAATTGTGCATACTGTCTATTATTATTATTATTATTATTATTATTATTATTATTAATAATAATTAGCATTTATATAGCACCAGCGATGTACCTGGCGCTTTACAAAATTAACCCCACTTGTGGGTCAGGACTCACAGTTTGGGAACTGCTGCATTAAAGGAATATTACTGATGAGGGTCAACAATTGGAGGATCGTGTGTTGCCTCGGCCACTTTTGAAAATGCTACCTAAGAGCTGTAGTCTCAGTGAAAGGTGGGATGGAGGCTCCTATGACATTCTCCCAAATTCTTGTAAAATTTGCCTAGGAAAAATATGCTGAAAGAGGCCATTTGTCTTTGATGGGAAGGGTAGGATAAATCATGTAATGTTCTTCCCTCTCTCCCACTCTTAACTACTGTTTTTTAAATCAACCCAGTGTTCTGGTCTGGACTTGGCAAGCTATGTACGAATCTCTACTACTGTGCACGGTCACAGCTCTCTTCATTTCATCACTGTGTTGCTGAGCTTGTGAACATGCATGGCGCTTTCAGACATGAATTCAGAACTACCAAGTCTATCCCTTTTAGACTTGGCATATCGTGACTGGGGCTGGTTGACATCCCTTGCCGCGGCCACTGACATGACCAAGGGCTAAAGGAGAGAGCTCAAGTCTGAACTTCTGGCAAGGTGATAGGTCTGTGTAGCGCTGCACAAAAAGTGTGATGAAGTGGGCACCCCGAGTACTCTTTGAAGCCTCCACTGCTGCCTTTCTCATGCGTTTTCAAATGTTGTGATGTGTTCATGATGCTGTTATTCTGGGTGTGCAGTTCTGAGAGAACCAGGAAGTCAAGTAGCAAGTGTTTATGGAATACCTGCAGATTACCACAAATGACCGTTCATTCACAACAATGCTATGTGGCCAATCCTGATGACGTCATCCACATCCTGTCTCATCGTCCGCTAAAATATAGTAGTACATAGTAACTACCCCTCACTACCACACATGCTATTTCTGTATGCTTAACAGGCTACGGTGTAGTAACTCTGAAAGTACTGTGTGTTATCTCTACCCTTCACATCACACCTGAACAAGGCCTTGGATCACTAGTTAGCTACTCCACATTCTCTGTTTGCAGAGCTGTTACCCTTCTCAGGCATTCCCCATGTTACGTTGGTGTAGCTGTTAGTGGGAATTACCACAAATAGAGCTGAAACAAAGATGCATATTAGCAACTATTATTCACCTATTTGGATAACCCACTAAATAGCCAAAAGAATATTCATCACCATGTTTAAGGTCACTGTAATTAATTGGGTCCTCTGCTATTTCATTTTGGTCCTGTTTAATGCTATTGTGCTCCAAACACTTGCCCGGCTGGTAGTACTAACTAGGACTGAATCGAAGTACTGATACTGAAATACTGAAGTGATTGAAATAATCAAGCTGACTCCTCCTAATGAAGATTTGTCTTAGGAAAGGGATAGGAGGAAGCAAATAATGTTTTGTGTATCACTTTATTGAAAACTATTCTAATCAAGTGAATTCAGCATTTGCCTGAATACTCTTCCAGCTCTTATTCACACTACGCTTCCCTACGTTATTCAATATAATGGAGACTCAGCATAATTTGTTAATCCAAACGGAGAGGTGGTTTGTGGAAATGAGTGCTCATGGGTAGATTTATATGAAAGTGTAAACCCTTGTTAAGGATTACAATACTGCAGGTAGGGAACAAAGGGGTAGTTTACTGCACGCTCCAAGGCCGCCTTCAGATGTGGTGTGAGCAGGGCTTAATTTGCGGGGGGGGGGTTGATATTTTTTTTTATAAAAAGCCTTGAGACCAAGCTGGCCTCGCCAGAGCAGCTCTGCTCTCCATGGGACTGCTGAAGCCATGATATTCAGGAAACCCCTTGAGCTACAGTTGTGAAAATTTATCCGTGGCTTACATTTCTGGGGACCATCATGTGCAAAGTTTGAAGAAGATTCAGCCCGAAAATCAAAAGTTATAACTGTTTAAAAGTGAATTGGTTGTAGTCAAAATGCACAGCATCCCAACAGGGGCGTAGCAAGGTTGAGAAGGGCCCCTGGGCTCAAGCTTCAGTTATGGGCCCCTCATGTGCGCGTGTGTGAAGCACGGGCGTGCTCCGAAAACCCAAAGTGGGTGGAGTTTAAGGGATGGGGCAGGGCTTAAGGGATGGGGCGGGGCCTGCTGACAGCTTCTAAATATACAAAATCCAGCAGCTAGGAGTTATAACTGTGGCCATAGACAAGCATGGCCTTCCCAATGCTTCCCACCTCCCCAGCCGAGCATCTACCACCACTCCCCAGGAGCGGTTCCGCTGCAGGGGCAGCCGGGCAGGCAGTGAGGCAGGCACAGAGAGACTGACTGCGTCCACTGCCTTACTGAAGGAGGGGGTGAGCTTAGCCAGTCTGGCCTCCAGGGCCTGTTGCTTCTTGCTGCCGGTGCCAC
>QEPC01003635.1:1803512-1828153 GCA_003113815.1 Sphenodon punctatus | reverse complement strand
TTTATTTATATATATATATATATATATATATATATATATATATATATATAAACCAGTTCAGTTGTGCCCCATAATCAGTTCATGCTGCCCCCACCCATAACCATTTAATTTGTGCCCCGGGGCAACGTGAATTGATTATATGGGGGGTGCAAATGAACTAGTTATGGGGTGTGGGTTTAAATACAGTATTCCTGTTAGCAATAACTTTATTAAGAAACGTTAGTGAAATAACAGCCATAATAATCTCAGAACCATATTTGCCGATTTATTTTTCAAGATAGAATATATTACATCCTAAATTCCTACCTAAGATAGTAAGACAGACAGTTGTGAGAAATTGGCCCTTTTTACATGGGCCTCTCCCACCCATAAACACACAGAATTCTGTGTGTTCATGGGTGGGGGAGCTCCGTGTGAACAATGTGGTGCACGCACCCATGGTGTGTGGGGCTGCATGCACACCCGCCTAACACGCATCCCCACTCTCACACACACCACTCGTCCCCACGCACGGAACAACCAGGGGAAACAGCGGTTTCTCTGTGAGTGGGGATGCATGTGCAGCCGTGCCCACGGATCTCCCCCACCCGGCGGAGCCATGTAAAAATAGCATGTGAGGAGCCACTCAAAGAACAGAAGGTTGCTACCTTGTAAACAAAGTTCTTTGAGATGACCCCGAACATTCTCACAACAGCCACCCTTCCAGCCCCGCATGGAATTTTGTCTTATATTTCCAGAAAGGGTTGGAAGGAACTGTCATTCTGAGGGGGAGAGTGATTTTTATACTAGAGGAGCTCGAGACCATCATGTGGTCTGTTATTTGAATAGGGTGACCATGCACAACCCAGTTGTGAGAAAGAAGCCATCTCGAAGAACCTTCTTTACAAGGTAACAACCTTCTGATCAACACATGGGCAGGAGCTGTTTGTAAACAAACAGCCTTATCTCCCTGATCCGTGTCCGCTGTTGCTGCAACAGTGCTACTAGGAGGCAGAGGCAGGTGAGGGATAGGGACTGGAGCCAAGGAGGGGAGGCAGCAGAAGAACTTAGACGGCATTCTCACCTGGTGGTGGCGGCGGCAGCAGGAGGGGCGAGGGACACGCAGCGCGGAGGAGCCAGCAGCTGGGAAAAGCCAAAAGCCGGTGCAGATCTGCTGGGCTCTTTTCCAGGCCCCTCCGCCCTCACCCCTCCCTCACCCCTTCCACTGACGCCACCACTGCTGCAGGTGAGGGGGCTGGCCCTGCCTACCCCCCCAGGGCAGGGCCTGGATGCAAATGCGCGCCCCCCCCCGGTTCCAACTGAGCATGAGAGCATGAGCTTTCTTACCCCCCCAATGGCTCCAACTACCTCCTGCCACAGCTCTATACCCCCCCATGGCTCCAACTACCCCCTGCCACCTCACTGCTCCAACTACCCCCTGCCACAGCTCTCTACCACCTCACTGCTCCAACTACCCCCTGCCACAGCTCTCTACCNACGGTAGCTACGCCACTGCATCCCACCTATTTTGAATCATCAATATCTCCTCTCCCCCGATGAGTTGAGCCCCCAGACTTCACAGCCTTGGAGCTTGATCTAGATCAAGTGCTGGTGTAGTGTGATAATGATTGGTGAAGCCAAAAATGATTTATTAAACATTAAAAAATCCGTTCTGCTGGCTGGCGCATGTGAAGTTGAGCAGCCACTGACCGCCATTTGGGGTGTTAGAAAAAACAGCATCAGGAAAGTTATGTGACTCTGCTTTTTAAAATCAGTAACTTTATCAGGAGCCAGCTCTGCCACAAAGTCTTTAGACTGTAGTCAGTTTCGTGTCAATTACCCTTTTGCCTCAGAAAGCCCTGCAAGAGGAAGCTCCTGGCAACCGGTCCCCAACAGAAGGATGCCACTGCATTCTGCACCAACTGCAGCTTCTGAACAGTCTTCAAGGGCAGCCCCACGTAGAGCGCATTGCAGTAGTCTAGCCTCGAGGCTATGAAGGCATGGATGACTGTAGCCGAGTACAAATGTATTATGTACCTCAATACAAATCGGAGTGCCTAAAGTAGAGTATCTTGTGTGATCAGGATCACAAGTCTCAAAATAGGGTCATATAGATTAAGCCAGTGGTTCCCAAAAGGTTTCAAGCTATCAAATTTTGTTAAATGTGGCCATCCAATTTTGATACAGGCCTCACTATAAAAACCATAGTAGCAAAATGAAGTTGCAGCAGATATTTAGGGCTATATTACATTGATAATAGTTCATTTCTGTACAGCTATGGAATAAATTGCTCCTCAAATTCTATGTTCAGCTATGGGTTTCTTATTACTAGCAGGACACTAATAAAGTAGGAGAGAGTTCAGGAAAGAGTAGCATGGATGACTGAACAAAACTGTTCTACAATGAAAGATGAAAAAATGACACTTGGGGCCTTTAATCTTGGATGTAGGTCAGTAAACTGAAGAGATAATACAGTGTCTAGAAAGAGCCCCGCAATCCTTTTAGAGCTTTCGAAAGAAACTTAGAATCTTTCTTACTGAATAACTTGTGAATGCCAGTAACTGATTGCACCAAAGAGGACAATTCGGAGAGAGTATGACTCCCACCTCATTTTTTGGGTGTGGTGTTATGATCTACCTTTGTTTTACAGGGACAAGGGCTGCACTGTACAAATGTTTGTTTGTTTTAATTCCACATAGTATCATCGAATGAATACTCTTAGGCCATATATGGATGTTTAGCACATCCTGAGCTTTTAATTTGAACTCCGATTTGGTCAAAAACATGCCAAATATCCCTAAGTATTTTAAGATGTCAATATCTTTTCCGAGAAATCTGTGGAAAGGGATAGAATTACTGGAAATCCTGTCCTTTTTATCACTCTCTGTGACTAGTGGTTAGTTGGTTGGTTTATTTTATTTATTACCTGGTTCTATTATGAAAGTTTGAGTTTCCTTTTGGAAAAACCAAATTAGTGAGAAGGCTAGCTATGAAAGAACCTTTGAACGCTTCGATCTCTTGCACACAGCACTGTTACCACTAGACAGGGCTGGTTATGGTGGGGCAGTCACCCTGGCCTTCACAGTGTGGAGGAGAGAATACACAGGAAGTACCAACCCCAATAACCTCGGGTTCAGTGGTGGGGGTTCTGCCACTGCTCCTGAGGCCTCCATGTGAACACTGCTCCTGAGGCCTGCTCCTGAGGCCTCCATGTGAACAGCAACATGGTGGGAGGGACCCTGCAGAAGTGTCTGCCAGAAGCACAGCTGAACGTTGCGTCTCCAAGAGTGGGAGTGGGGCTGCCCCTGCTAGAATCCCGCTAATACCTTGCCACTCAAAGCACCTTGGGCCAACGGCAGAGACAAGGTCTTGGCATTTTGAATTTGTTGAGTATGTCTGATCTTTAACTTTCAAACATGGCTTTTGTCAGTCGATATCCAAGAGCTGCCGAAAGGCGGGTAGCAGCGTGCCCATTCTACAGATGGAGAAAATAGAGGTACTGGGAAGTGAGGTGTTGCCTAAGGTCACACAGGGGAGTCAGACGTAGAAATAAAACACCTGAGGGCCCACTCTGGTACATGCTGCTTCTCTTACGAAGGAGCTTCACTGCCTTAGTAAAAATTGAAGTATTCCTGATTTTTCCTGTTGCAATACATGGGAATAATACTTCCTGTACATTGAATAAACTCATGCTCATACTACAGCAGGCAATCTCAAGAGGTTTAGACAGTGATTCCATCATGTGGCACAGTTTCTCAGTTTGAGCAGTCACGTCAAGGAATTGGTTGTCTATTCAGTTTCCTGTGCCTCCCATTATTATACAGATCACATAATGGAAGAGAGAGAGACCAATGAATGAAGCTTTCCTTTGATTCTGCTGGACTTGGCATGAGGTTTCACGGGTAATTTAGAAGTAATTTCAGACACTGCTATTCCCATTTTTAAAATTGCTACTTGTCTGCTGACCAGGGGTTATGTTTTTCTGTTTTACACGGCCTTTGATTTTTAGCTTTGTCATGCTGCTTGCAGTCAAAGCCAAAAAGATGGATGTATAAAACTCGGACAGAATCCATAAGGAGCTTGACATGGGTTTGGGGGCCATTTAGTCATCAAGGACAATGAGCCAAGATGCTTAGGCTGCTAGTAGTCGATTTATATAATGTCATTGATACCTAGTAAGCAGCAAATGCTGGTTGGCGTGTATGGATGCTTAACCACTCTTTGCCAAAATGTCATTTTACTTTGGCCGCTTTTAGACGTGCATATGGCACTCGTGGTCTGAAATCCTACGGCGTGTAAAAATCCCACGGGCGGGGTTTAGACGACACTTCTCGCACATTATAGCTGCTCACACATTCTTTTAAAACCGCGGACTAAATATCTCGATATTAGTTCTGCTGATTTTGTCCCTTTCTGCTGCTCGTACAAGAACCTTCACCTAAGTAGCTTGAGAGTAACTTTGGGGAATGTTGACACGCATAAGCGCCAACCCCCACCCCTCCATAGAATTGTATTCCTTGGTATTACTCCCACTACCATCAGAAATGGCTGACTTCTCTCCTCTTCTCGCAGTATTTCATTGGAAACCGTTGGCTTTCTCCCTTGCTCCTCTTAGTTTTAATTTCTTTCAATACCAACATTATGGAGTACTTAAATATAGTCACCACAGAGCACCAGAGCCACTGGGCTTTGCAACTTCTACTCTTTCCTGATTGGTTCTGTTTAATTCAGTAATGTGTTCTGAGATGCAGCTTTCTTAGAAAGTGGGTTTAAGGAACATTAAAACAGCATTTTATTTAAGTAATATAAAATTGTGCGCATTTTATTTGAGTAATATAAAATTGTGCTTCCAGACTTCAGGGTAACTGATTTTTGCTGCCTGCTCTGGGAGAGTGAAATATTTCCATCCTGCCTCATTTTTCCTTTCCTCTATGTATTCCCACCTTTATTCTAAACTAATTTTCTCAGGAAAAGTTAAAAAGCAACTTTTTAATTATCTTTAGAATTTAAATAGTGTTGGGATTTTTGTGTGTCTTTTCAGAAGTGATGTGGCTTGCGAACACTTAGAAAAATGTGTGGTGGTGATCTGTTGGACCAGAGCTTTTTTGACATGGAGCGATCAAAACTGCACACACTATTCAAGATGCGGTCGCACCGAAGATTTACATAGAGACATTTTGATATTTTCAGTTTAGTAGCATGGTAGCTGCTCTTTCCTTGGTCAATACTGAAGGAAACTTGTTAAGGCAATATGTAAAGTTGTGTTTATGCTACAGAAGAAGGTTGAGCAACTTTACCTTGGGTGTAGCTACCAATTCTGTGTGTTGGCATCAGAGATGCCGCTCTGGGCTGCCTGATGGCAAGAGGGACAGGGTATTAAATTGAAAAATAAATAAATAAAGCTTAGCCTGGTACGTTGCACAAATATATTACTAGCTAGATGTGTTGGCATCCCATTTACTGAAGGTCTTTTGTGCACTCTCAGCAGGTTGAAGTTGAAGTTTACCGAAGAGATTCTAAAAAGCTGCCCGGCCTTGGTGACCCAGACATTGACTGGGAGGAGAGCGTCTACCTTAACCTGATTCTGCAAAAGGTTACCAAGCATCTTCCTTTTCTGTGGCGCACACTGATTTCACAGACCATCCATTGGGGGAGGGGGGGGCGTGTTTCAAAGCGAGCTATGATCTAAAGTTTAGTTTGTGGCAATTGAAGGGAAGGAGGGGGAAAGAACCTTTTCTTGTTCGTTTTTGGGGGCGTCTGGGCTGGAATGGCCTCCAAAAGTCAAAGTAAAACCAGTGAGTCCAACACGTTTGATATAGCTTTCAGCAGAGCCCCTCATAGTTGCCACCTCTAACCTTCTGATATTTTCAGCATATTGCTCTTTAGTTGGACCCTCACACAGAAGTGTAGAGAAATTATCATCTGTTTTTCTTCCTCTAAACACACCCCTCCCTCCCTTCACAAGTTAATCCCTGGCTTCATGCCTAAATAGACTGCTGGTGGGAGTTGTACGCTCATACGGTTGGGAGGGACCTCTCAAGATGGAGATTTAGCAGCTGTACTTCACTGAAGGGGACGGCTAGCATAGGTATGTCTTTGCTTTTAAAGAACCCAGCAGCAATGGCAGGGCGTGCGGGAATCTGGGTCAGAAAGCAAACTGGAAGATAAAATTGTTTCCCCACAACTGAAAAATCCAAGTGTGTCTTTGGGCATCACATTTGCTGAATGCGCAGATCAACCGTTACGCTGACCTCGCAGTAATGTGGAGGCCCCCATGTTTAAGGTTAGCTAGATGTTCACCGTGCAGCACATCCACCTAGCTGGGGAACTGCCTATGAGAAACTCTGGAACTCACACTGTGACTGCTGCACAGGTTCAACCGAGCTGGGGAGAGAATGGCGCTGATCCCAAGTCCTGCAGATCCTGCTCTGCATGGCACAATGTGCCCACAATGGAGGCATGGGGCTTGGGATCAGCCTCAGTGGGTTTAAACAGACAGACGTGGAGGCTGCCTGCTCCCAGAGCTGCTCCGGGTGTGTGTGGTGGGGTGTGGTACCCCCACAGCTTCCCACTTGTAGCTGCACGTGGGTCCGCTTTAGACAGACCCAGCAGTTTCCCTGTCTCCCCCACCATCGCGCACACCATAGAGTTGCAAGCGATTGCCCAGTGCTCTAGGTTGGCACCTGCAACTCTGTGGTGTTGCCAGGGCAACAGCTGGGAGTGGAGCTGCAGCATGTATCTGCCCCACAGATGGACAGCAGCTCTGCTCCAGGCTGGTGCCCTGGGTTTTTCCAGACCAGTCCGCTGGTGGCGCTCTGGGTTCTTCCTTATCGCTGTCAACAAGGCTTCCCATCTGCATATCTCGTAGCCCCGTCCTTAGATGGACCAGCCAGTCCAGGGGTGAAGCAGGCTGGTGCAGGCAGCAGTGAAGCTGCTGTCTGTCTAAAGGGTATCCAGTGCGGTGCCGTGTGGCAACATCCGTACCACCCACTTCTGCTCCTGCTTTTTCTGTCCCTCCTTGATTCAGTTCTGACTCTGGCTGCCTGGCTTCTCCATACTTATTGCCGTGATTTCATGAGTGTTTTAATATATTTTTATAATTGTATTTTTATGTTTTTGGAAATGGTTAGCCACCCCGAGCTTTTCTCAGGAGGGGCGGGATATAAATTGACTAAATAAATAAATAAAATAAATAAATAAACACACTCTGCTTCAGGGCTAGGGTAGGCTCAGGAGAATCAGTCCACATGGAGAGCGTAATGGAGGTGGTGAGCAAGATGTGGGAGCTTCACACTGGCATTGGGTGGCTGGGCTTGGCCAGGGGCTGCTGCATTATCAGCACAGTAGGTATGTAGGGACCCGCAGTAGGACGGAGCATCCCTCCGATTCTTTAATCCAACCGTGTGCTTATGTGCTCTGCTCTAAATCTCTGTTTCCCGTTCCTTTCTCTTGTTCCAGCTGGATTATGTGGTGACGTGTGCTGTGTGCACTCGCTCTGATGGAGGGGATATTCACATCCACAAAAAGAAATCTCAGGTGAGAGGATCCATTTGTTGCCCAGGCTTGGGAGAACATATTTTGCCTTCAAAGCCCTCTGTGCCCAATACTTGTACAAGAAATGAAGCATTGGGTGCTAGTACGTCCATTACGCTAGGTGAGTGTCTCATGCTGGAAACACTTATGCAGCATCATGTGTATTTCTAACCCTAATTCTGCAGCTATCTCTTGGCTACTGGACAAATGGACATCAGGGCCAACCATGCAGGGTAAGCACCAGTACGTAGCCATTGTGATGTATAAGCCAGGACAAGCAGGGAGAGTGCAATGACAGAGGAGAGCTACCACTGCCATGCTCTACACACCTGCCCCCTGGGTCTCAACGACCTGCCTCCCCAGCAGCAGCAGCAGTAGCAACAACAGGAGAAGCCGCAGATCTTGGGGAGCAGCAAATGGTGGTGACAGGAGCAACAGTGACTCCCCAGGACCCTCCACTACTACTCACTGATCCCCAGGACCAGTAAGCCCCACCCCCAGCAGCTAATGGATTCTTCTGAACAGATGGGGGCATCACTTGTATTGGCACCCCATGATTCCCAAATTGCAGTCTGTGGAGCTGCCACACCACAGGTGAAGGGTTCAGCAGGCTTCATGCAAGGAAGTTTGTTTCTACTCGTCATATCTCTGATCAGAGCTCTCTTAGGAGCCTCCCAATGCTCGTTGATCAGCTAATCTGCTTCTCAGTGCCCAGTTTGCCTGATGTCTCTTTGGAGTAAAATTCAACAGCGATCAGACTTGAAGATGATCCTCAAACAGAAAGGAGTAGCAAGAGCCCAAGAAAAGAGAATCAAACTGCAGCCCTGGGCTCTGTTAAAGATGAAGAAATATTTGAACCTAACTAAAGATAAAGCAAAGAAACAAGAAATAAGCTGGTGTGAGCTGATGAGAGACTAGATCATCGGCCACCTTCATCTTAAATGTGTGTGGGGTTGGGTTTTTTTGCTTGCCTCAGGTAATGCGTTTGCTGTTTCATGTAACCAAGAATTCTGCTAGCATCAGGGAAGATACGAGTACAAACCTATGATTATTTAGACCTTGAACTAGGAACTGATGAATTGGGAGAAACAATTGGCAAAGATGAAAAACAATCCTGATTGCTTTAAATCTAATTTAAATATACACATTAACTTTTCTTTTTATGATTATTGTTGTTGAGCAATTTATATAGCGCCAGCACTGTACCTGGCAGTACACAATTGTTGTTAATGGAGACTGGTCCCTGCCCAGCGAGCTTGCAATCTAGGATGAACACAGGGCAAGATGGGTGCATTTTACAGACATTCCCATTTTACAGATGGGGAACTGAGGCTGAGAGGTTGTGACTTGCCCAAGGCCACCCAGTGAGTTCATGGCCTGGGGCAGGATTCTTCAAACCCTGACTTCCCAGGTCCAAGTCCAGCTCCTTATCCACTACATCACACTGACTCGCCTTTTAAATCCCTTCTTGTACTGGATGCAAGACGTTATTGTAGAGAGGTTATTACTTGGAAGACTGCCTTGAATACTTAGCTAGAAATACGACTTTAGTAAAAATTTGCTGTTCAGTTAGCTGTTTAGTCTCTCGCCTTTCTCTTGTACAAGGTAAAGATGCAATTTTATTTATTTGTATTTATTTATTTATTTGATACATTTTTACCCCGCCCCTCCTGCAAACAGCTTGGGGAGGCTAACAAATTTCAAATAAAACAACATTTAAAATATTTAAAACAGTCATAAAAATCTTAACAATTAAAACAGGGAAGGACAAGAATTTTTATAACCAATAATAAAGAAGGGCAGGGGAATAAAAACCCACTAACCCACCCTCCCCAAAGGCCTGGGCGAACAGCCAGGTTTTACAAACTCACCGGAATGTTAAAAGGCTTGGGGCCAGGCGAGCGTCTTCCGGGATGGAATTCCAAAGGCGCGGCGCGGCCACCAAGAATGCCCTCTCCATTGTGGCCCCCCGCTTAACATGGGGGACCTCCAAGAAGGCACCCCCGGAAGACCGAAGGAGCCGCTCTGGGGCGCGGAGGGCGAGGCGATCCCTGAGGTATGAGGGGCTGAGACCGTGAAGGGCCTTATAGATCAACACCAATACCTTGAACCTGACGCGGCACACTATTGGCAACCAGTGCAGAGCCTGGAGCACCGGTGTTATATGGTCCCGGCGACCCGACCCCGAGAGGAGGCAGGCCGCCACATTCTGCACTAGTTGCAGCCTCCGAACCAGGAACAAGGACAGCCCCACGTAGAGCGTGTTGCAGTTGTCCAGCCTCGAGGTGACGAAGGGCTGGCCAGGTCTGGCCAGAGACATACGGGTGCAGCCTCCGCACCAGATACAACTGGCGGAAGGCAGCCTTCGCCACCCCCTCTGCCTGCTGCTCCAGGCAGAGATCCGCGTCCAGCACCACCCCCAGACTCCGGACCTGTTGAGCTACAGGAGGGTGAACCCCCCCCAACCAGGGGCGCCGACACCTCTCTCGCTCTCCCCACCACCATCACCTCAGTCTTATCGGGGTTGAGCTTCAGTCTGCTCTGCCACATCCATTCCGCCATGGCCACCAAACACTGGGATGGCAATGACAGTAGGATCTGGGTCACCTGAAAAAGAGAGGTACAGCTGAGTATCATCAGCATATTGGTGACAATGCACCCCGGACCCTCTCACAATCTCCCCCAAGGGCTGCATATAAACATTGAATAGTGATGGAGACAGAATAGAACCCTGCGGAATGCCACAGGACAGAGAGTGGGGGCTAGATGTTTCAGTTCCCAGCACCACCCGCTGGCTTCTCCCCAAGAGGAATGAGCGGAACCATTCAAGAACGGTCCCTTCCAGCCCCCCCAGGTTACGCAGCCATCTCAACAACAGCCCATGGTCCACGGTGTCAAAAGCGGTCGAGAGATCTAGCGGGACAAGAAATGTCAAACGTCCTGCGTCCATCTTTCGGCGGAGATCGTCGACCAAGGCCACCAACGCCGTCTCCGTGCCATAGCCGGAACGGAACCGAGATTGAAAAAGATCCAGGAAACCAATGCTGTATAGATGTGGCTGGAGCTGGATTGCCACCGCCCATTCAATAACCTAAAAAGGGAAGGTTAGACAGGTCGGTAGCTGGCGAGTGCGTCCACATCCAATGATGGTTTCTTCAGCAGGGGACGCACCACAGCCTCCTTGTGGCTGGGCGATAACCTCCCCTGCTGCAAGGACGCGTTAACCACCCTCGCCAGCACCGTCCCCAACGTCTCAGGATATTCTGTTGACTCCCATTTAGCCACCTGACTTAAAATAGAGATCGTGCAGAAAAAAAAATCTATTGCCACTTCTCGTCCCCAGAAATACGTTTGAAAGGCAATGGAAAATGTCCTCAAATGAACTCCAAGGGGAAACAATAAATATTCCTCACCAAAACCTCCATAATGCCAATATCTACCATTCGAAACATAGCATTGAGGCCTCATAAATTATGATTTTTAATGTATTTTTTAAAAATCCTGTAGGTTTCACATTTCCATACTTTTTAGTCCATATATGTATTCCAAACTTTCTTTTTAAAGAAGTGGATGGTCCCAAGTAATTGCATAATGACCTCGTGATGACCTCGTTGCTCTCTGGAACACCATATTGGCTGAGGCCATTGACCAGACAGCTCCAAAGCATCCGCTCCTGAAGCATAGGCGATGAAGGGCCCTGTGGTTCACAGATGATCTGCGTCGGCTGAAGCAGGAGGGGAGACTATTAGAGTGACTGTGGCACCGTGCTCATACTGAAGCTGACAGATTGCAGCATAGAGCTGTGTTAAAGGCCTATGCTGTGGCTATGTGGACAGCAAAGCGGAGTTCCTTTGCTACCTAATCATCCACAAGCTGCATCCAGCTGAGCTTTTCCGGGTGGTGAAGGGGCTGGTCAGTCCAGCCTCTCTCCGCCTGGAACTGGAATCTTCCAGTGCTTGCTGTGACATGTTTATTGACTATTTTGCAGATAAAATTGCTTGTATCCACCATGACTTTGATGCCGCACTTAATGCAATAAATATACCTGAAGTTATGAATGCCCTGTCTGGTCCGGTTTTGTGGGATCAGTTTCAGCAAGTATCGTCCGCTGATGCGGTGGAGATGCTGCACGCTGTGAGGGCCACAACTTGCAAACTCGACCCTTGCCTGTCCTGGCTGGTGAAAGCCAGCTGGGAGACGTTGGGGCCGTTGCTGGCGGGGGTTGTCAGTGGCTTCCTTGTGGAGGGCAAGGTCACAGGATACCTGAAGGAGGCTGTGGTGTGGCCTTTGTTCAAGAAGCCGTCTCTTGACATTGATGCTCTTGCCAGCTATCAGCCAATCTCTAATCTTCCCTTTTTAGGGAAGGTTATTGAATGGGCATCTGGACCACATCAGATTCCTTGATCCCTCATAGTCTGGCTTTTGTCTGGGCTATGGCGCTGAGACTGCACTTGTGACCTTGGTCGACGATCTGCACTGGAAGTTGGACTGAGGTTGGTCCACTTTTCTGATTTTGTTAGATCATTAAGCGGCTTTTGACACGGTTGACCATGAGATGCTGGTGACCCACCTGCAGGACTGTGCCAGGGTGGATGGGACTGTTCTTGAATGGTTCCACTTGTTCCTGGCTGGAAGAAGTCAGCATGTGGTACTGGGGGATTGTACGTCCTCCCCCTCACTCCCTGGGACCTCGCCTGTGGAGTCACGTAGGGATCCATTCTGTCACAGGTGGCAGCTGTGGCAAGGAGTACGATTGGTAATTTACATCTGGTCTGACGTCTCCTGCCATATATCTTAGGCTCCAATCTTGCCACCGTCATCCATGCATTCATCACCTCAAGGCTGGAATACTGCACCGCACTCTATGTGGAGCTACCCTTGGTGACGACCCAGAGGCTGCAGCTGGTACAGAATGTGGTTGCCCGTCTCTTTGCAGGGACAGGCCACCAGGAGCACATTAATACCTGTGCTCCGTTCTCTTTGCTGGCTGCTTATAGTCTTCCAGGTCTGATTCAAGGTGTTATTACCTTTGAAGTCCTATATGGCCTGGGCCTCACCTACCTGCGGGACCGCCTCGTCCCTTGTGTTCTGGATCAGCTCCTGCGGTCAACCAGGGGTGCCCTCTTGGTCGTCCCTCAGGTTTCCCGCGTGGCAACGTTGAAGGGGGGCGTTCTTGGTGGCCACCGCACGGCTATGGAATTTCCTCTTGGTAGAGATTCGTGTCTCTCCGGCTCCTCCCTGTCACGCCGCAGTCCCACGGCGTGCCTCGGCGGCGGAGCTTGCGAGGGAATCCCCGGAGGGCCCAGGAGAGGGAGAGGACGCCCCCCCCCCAGTCATAGGGCAGATTCCACCCCCGCGTCATCAGGACGCCTCCCAGGCAGCATCGCAGGCCCCTCCTGCCCCACAATTAGGCACCTCCGGGACTGAGCCTCCAACCCCGCCCCGACGCAGTGCGCACCTAGCAGCAGAGTGTGCTCGTCATGGGGCAGGGCCTTAATCTGCACACAAGGGCTGACACCTGAACTGCTCTTGAGGGGCATAAAAATGCCGGCGGGACATCAGTTCCCCGCCGGTAATCGTGAGAGAGACTGGCCCCTTGCTCCTGTGTTGATGAAAGCTAAGTGATTGGAATGGATACTTTGTTGGTGATTGTATTTGTGCTTGTGAACCTTGCCTTGCTATACCCTAACCCCTTTGTTTTGCTGTGTAGAAGCTGTGAGACTGAGCCTCTTGCACCCCGCTCCCAATCCCTTCCAATTGGCCCCTGGTTTGGTGTTCCCTTGCCTGTATCTTTCCCGACCGTCATCCCTTCTCCCCCTCCCTCCAATTGCGTGTGATTCCTATACCCCCCTCCTTGCCCCTTCATCCCTACCCTCTCCCTCCATTCTCCCATACCCTTCTCACACCCCGGCCCCCTTCCCCCTTTTTTCCCCTTTCAAGTTGATCCTCGCACCGGGTCTCACCTGGGTGACCTGGGCAGACGTAGTGGCGAGTGACTGTATTTCCCCACCCCTGCTCGTTGCCCCTATTCCTTTCGCCAGTGGCACATTCTCTCTTCCCCTATGATGAAGCGGGTTGCCTCTTGTTAAGGAGGAAAGCCCACCCAACAACCTGAGGGGATTACTGACAACCCAGCGTGTCAGCAGAGAGACGGCTTCAGGCGGCACCCTTCCTGGAATTCCCTTTCTACGCCCCCCTTTCCTAACACTCCCCTCCTTCCATAGACGATGTAAAACCTGACTGTTTCTCTGGGCATTGGGTGAAGGGGATGGGTAGTGAGTGGGTGGGGGGGCTTTTGTGGGGGGGAGATAAGGGGTATTTATTTTCTCAGGCCTTTGCTGTTTTATGGTTTTAATTGGTATCTTATACTGTATTTTATATTTTGTACTAGGTGGGTTTTTTTAAATTAAGTGGTGTTCACCGCCCTGAGCTGCCATTGGGCAGGAGGGGGCGGTATATAAATGTTTGATTAAATAAATAAAAGAAATAATTCCAGGAGCTGGGGCTTCATGAAAAAAAAAAAAAAAGATTCTACAAGAGTTGCAGTTCAAATAATGTGAGTTGCAACACTGAATTGCTTGAAAAGGAAGCAGTAGATCTGCCTCCTGGGGTAAGTGCCTTAAACATTTACTACTACTGTTACAAAGCAGGAAACACCATTTTGGCTAGAGTACTGCGTGTAATGTAGCAAAACAACAATAACAAAAAACCCACCCTAAATCCAAACAACTAGCCAAGAAAATGGAAATGTTGAATTGCAAAGTGACTACAATAGCTGAAGTCATGCAAGAATGCTATTACTGCACCCATGGTCAGTGGCAGCTGGGGGGTTCCAAGGCTGGTGGGGCACAGGGCGGAGCCAGAAGTGGAAGGGGCCTGGCCAATGGTAGGCGGGGCCTGGCCAATGGTAGGCGGGGCCTGGCCAACCTGAATTTTGAACTTAAGATGGAAATTTACAGCCTCCGTTATCCATATGTAAAAAAATCCTCTAAAATGGGAATGGGTGTGTTTCTCTCTCCCTGTGCTCCCCTCATCCCTGTCCTTCTTAGATTAAAAGTCCGTGGGCCAGGACCTGTCTCCCAACGACAACTGTAAAGTACCAGCCTGCTGGTGCTATATTAATAATAATAATAATAATATAATGAATATGTAATCAATTTAAAAAACCCACACTGAATATGGATCTTGGACTCAAGGTAAGGGTTTATTAAACTGCAACCAAACACACAGTCACAGTGTATCATGCAAACACAGAGAAAGCAAAGCAAACCATCTTAACCCAACAATATTATGTGAAGCCCTTAGCACACCATAAAAGCAGCAGCATGGAGTTCTCCTTCTCCCCCCAAGACCCCAAGCATGCTGAACACACAGTTCTGCTGCAGTGTAAGAGGCAGCTACTGCAGCTAGGCACAGTACAGGGGAGAGTAGCCATTAGCCAACCAACATGTGGCATGACCTTCTTGCAGAAAAGCCAGCCACATCCCACAGAACTGCAAAGGGTCCATTTTAAAATGCATGGGAAATTCAAGCAAAGAAATGATTCCATCTAAGCTCCCAGGTCCCCCCTCCTTCCCCACCCAAAAAATTAGAAAGCGGACAATTAGGGTGGAAATCCTCAAAGGGACCATTTTAAACAAGAGTAGCCACGGCCACAAAATGTCCTCTGCAGATGCTTGAGAGAGGAGGGGGGAAGCAGCAGTGTATCATGCAAACACAGAGCATGTGAAGTTCATCATCTTAACCCAACAATATTATGTGAAGTCCTTAGCACACCATAAAAGTAGATGCATGGAGTTCTGCTTCTCCCCCAAGACTGCTGCGCACACAGTTCTGCTGCAGTATAAGAGGCAGCCAGGCAGGGTGCAGGGGAGAGTATTATTATTAACAAACATTTATATAGCGCCAGCAGTGTACCTGGCACATTACAAAGTAATAAAATAGACTCGGTCCCTGCCCCTAGGGAGTAGCCATTAGCCACCAGGGCATGTGGAATTAACGCTACATTTGACAGTCAACTAAGGATTTAGACTCTTAAACAACTTTTCAAAATCCAGTTTTGGGGTGGAAACAGATATACACCTTAGCAGACTTGAACACCACTTAAGTACTGGTTTAAAATTTCTTATGCATGTTGCACAGCTGCACTGGTTCGCTATGCAGCCCTGCAACATGCATACGAAATTTTAAACCAATGTTTAAGTGGTGGTCAAGTGTGCTACGGTGTATATCTGTTTTACCCTTTAAAAGCTTTTTTAAAATCTTTGAAACTAAACAATTAACAGTAATACTCAGTATATGAAACAAGACTAGAGTCGGACCAGTCCCCCCACCTCCCTCTCCTCTGCCTGCCTGGCCTGGCCCTTCTGGGGACTGGAAAGTCCCAGCACTTGCCAACTCAAGTTTAACCACTCCACTCTACTTCATCCAGCTGAAAACCAAATTCCAACATGTCACTAACTTTATTCCCAAGACCCCCATGACTGTACAGATTAAGTCCAGAAGCAAGCCAGGGGCAGACTTATCAGCAACCAGCCAAACAACAAGACAAGTTCCTCTTTCCTTCCTCCCCCCAGCACCCTCCCCCTCCCTAGAGCAAAGTTTTATATACACAACACATCATCATCACAGTAGCAACTCAATGTGGAATAACAATTAATGTCTTGAGCATTGCAATCATCCCATCCCACAACACACACCCCCTCCCGAGTCCCACCAAAAAAAGCCAAGCCCAATGTACTCATCTGGTGGGTAGGGCAGGCTAGCACTAAAAGGACTCCCCAAGTCCCCCAACAATGAGGGAGGAATTTCATTTCAATATCAGCAGCAGTCTCAAGGCAGCCCCTGGCCCCCTGTGTTCCTTGGGGGTACGGGTACAGGCCAGGCAACAAAGCAAGAAAGCAGGCAGGCCACACCACAACACACTCTCTGAGTTAGTGTGTGACCAGACTCACTCTCAAAGTTAAAATGGCACCAGGACTAGAAATGAGAATAAATGTGCAGCAGCAGTCCCGCCCAGTTACAAACACCACGTCAGAGAAAAGAGCCCGCTCACTGCACTCCACAGTCACACAAACACTCTCCCCCTCTTGCAGTTGCTCCAATCGTGCGCACGCCACACTGTCACCAATCCTGCCCTCAGAGTGCCTAGGGCTGCTGCCCAGATACCTTTTAAAAATGCAGTGTTTTCGCCTCCATAGGGCTCAATGAAAGTTTGCCCCCAGCGACAATGAGTTACAATTACTTTTCTCCGTTGCCCATGCCTGGACGGAGCTCCCAGCTGCCCAAAGCACAATGCAATCATAAATGTCCCTCAGAGGTGACCTTACAAGCTGCTGTTTACTTGAGGCCCACCCCAGTCACTGATTGTGCCAGCTCAGCTCCTCCTCCTCCCCAACTCCCAGTTCCGGCCCCCCCGGCTCTAGAGTGGCACCTCAGTTACTTTTGCATGCGCAGAGCCATGTAGCAAGCTCATGCATGCGCAGTTTTCCAGTGCGGACACCTGGAAGTGCGGAACTGATTGGGAAGTGCGGCGCTCAGAAAGTGTTATACAAGTATTATTTCAAACTAAGTGCTCTGAAGTAATCGGGGTATGCATTATGCATATGGCTGGTCAAGAAAAGGGATTATCTTCCTGTGAAAACTTCAAAAACTTGTACATCCCAAATCAGGACAAAATACTAAGATATTTGCCTGCTCAAAAATTCTGAAATTTAGTATTGGCCAGTTTCAAGTGGAACTTTAAATGTTTTTTCCCGTGACTGAGTCCTTTGTGTACAGCATATTTCATTGCTCAGAATGTGTTTTTTCTCCCTGGAGTGGATACAAAATGAAAACTTTTGTTTGGGTTTGAAGTTGACTAAAATTAAATTAAACCTTTTAAATTTCAAATGTTCCTACAAAAATGGATAAACTCTCAAAACTGCCCTTTCTGGTAATCTGAAAACCACACTTTCTGGAAAGGAGAGGGTTGGCTGAAAAGATCCTGAAGAGCTTTAATTTTGCCTGCCCTTTTCTAAACATCAGTAGCGTTTTATACGAGCAGTATCGGTTGCAAATTTCCCCAATGCAGGTAAACAATATAGGTTTTTAAAGGACAGTCACCTTAATACACTGGTTTTGCATAACCCCTTTTGAGGCTTCTGACACCTAGACAATAACAAAAACATGCAGAGTATATCAGTTATCAATTTGAGATTGTCACACCACCCCCCACCACACCACCCCATCTGCAGACATCTGTGGTCCTGACACTAATTTTGGAGCCTCTGCTTTAATGTAAGGTGCTATATTATAACACAAGTCATTCGTCTTGCTTGTGTTATTGACAAAAAACAACTATTCAACTTTTCATCTCATTTATTACTTAGTAAATGTTGCCTGCCTACACTGTCTGAATATTTCTATTCTTTAATTCTCCATGGCAATTTTCCTCTGAGAGGAAGAAATGAGCAACTGTATTTTGCATTTTACAGCTGGGGGAACTGAAAAGTAGAACACTTGCTCCAGATGGGGGAGCCAGTGTCGGCACTCCCGCGAGGAGAAAACGCAGCGGGGGAAGGAGGCTGGTGCCATCACAACTTCTGGTGCGAACGGGGTTCTACCGTGACAATACTCACGAGTGACAGGGCTCAAAAATCTATCCCTGCCATTCACGAGTATTGTTCGCACCGAAAATTGTGATGGCACCAACCTCCTTCCCCCACTGCATCGTCTCCTTGCGGGAGTGCAGCCACCATGCTGCCGTAAATTGTGAATGCGGCCAAAGTCTTGGCTTCCTGGGTTCAGTCCTGCACTCCAAACTTGGTCCTACAAACCACTTGAGTCCAGGCATGCAAATAGCCCCTTTAGGCAGTGATCTAGAACTATAATCATTTGAATTGTGCTTTTCAGGATAAGGGCTAGACTGCACTGCACCTTGCAAGATCAAGTACTTGGTTCAAGATCAAGCCTTGAGCCCAGATGATTAAATTGCTCCTAAACTATTATCCTGTACTTCCTTTTAAAATGAGAAATTCAGTATGTTAAAAATTGCTGCTGAAAAAATTCAATTTGCAAAGCTGTTTTGTAGTGGGGAAAGCATTCTTTATGTGGTTGAATAGCATTCTAGTGTCTGAAGGGTTTATTTTACAGCACATGCCAGCAAAGCTGGAATGAACAGCAGAGTTTAAATGAACAGAATCCAACTATTAGAGCTATTCGGCTGTTCAGAATGTCTATCTTTTTACTACCTCACTGTCTTGCTACTCATTTGCCTTTTCTGCTGGGCTGTCCCCTCCTCCCAGTATGCCCACCAGGGGAGTGACTAAAGGAGGGAACGAAATGGGGGAAGAGTGTTCTCGCATGTCTTTTTGGGGGTGGGAGAATATTGTCACCCCCCCCAAATATATTTTAAGTATTACGTGCACCACCAAAGAAGCCAAAACCCTAGTGAGCTGGGGGATGCAAAATAGTGCACCTTTACTCATTGTAGAGAGCATGTTTGTCATTAGTAGCTGTCTGCAGCCACCAGTCACAATGCATGTTTTGTGACCGAGGCCCACAGCCATCAATCTGAGATGCAAGAAAGCATGATGTATTGTGAACTGGCTATAGAAGAGTTCATCTAATCAGCATAGCAAATGCATATGTTCACCCTTTGTGCACACCTTTCATTGAGATAAAATGGAGTTCACTCTGTCCTGAGGGCAGGACTAAAGATGCAAATGCAGTTCATACAGGGCAACACCTCTAGCTCCCCCTGCTACCCTCAGCTGTCCCATTCTCTGCTCCTCTCCACTGCTCAACTGTCCCAATTCCCCCTTCCTCTGCTGTGCACACCCATACTCAAATATATTTGTTGTATTTTCAATCAGTAATGTATGTAATTTCTTCCACATGTTTTTCCAGCAAGTGTTTGCCTCTCCTAGCAAACACCCTATGGACAGCAAAGGAGAGGAATCGAAGATCAGCTACCCCAATATATTTTTCATGATTGACAACTTTGAGGAGGTGAGTCTTTCACTCAAACAGGGCTTCAGGCCCATAGTGACAGGACCGCCAGTTATGAGGACTTGGCCTTAACTGATTTTGCTCTTCTGGCCTCTGTCAAGAAACAGTTTGCAAGTCATCTAAACCAAACAGGTTTGACACATTGAGTCTATCGACTTGTGAACTAGGCTGCTCCTAAGCTGTGTAACGATGTGCCTTAGTGCATAACTAATTGGCTGCTGCCTGTATCCGAGCCCAGTAAGGAAATGAAAGGCCCAACTTGCTGCACATGCCTGCTGTTGAAGCATGGCAGATAGGCCGCATTCATGCTACATAATTTTTTACCTTCAAATTAGTTAAGTGCATTACAGTATGTTCTAGTTAGATGGCCACTGGCATGATTGTAACTTGATACACGCCACACTTCTCCCTTTCCCCTCTATCCATGTTACGTTCAGGCCTGCAGAGCTTATCCCTCGCTTTTACAAGTTTATCTGCTTTGTTACATTCCAACCAATCTATTGCTGTCCTGGTAGGCTGCTTCCTTTCTTTTGTCTTCTCAAACAACCTCAAAGCTTTGGAGCCCAGATGTAGATCTTAGTTTTGCAAATGGCCCCATGTCCTTACAATTAAGCTGAAGCAATGATAAATTACCAGGATGATAAATGGAGCTAAGTTATCTAAACCTGCACTTTTTCTCTGTAAGTGTTTTGACTTCCTTGGATGTAATGGCAGGTCTTCAGTGACATGACGGTAGGAGAAGGAGAAATGGTCTGTGTCGAGCTGGTGGCCAGTGACAAAAGCAACACCTTCCAAGGAGTGATCTTCCAGGGATCTATCCGGTATGAAGCACTGAAGAAAGTCTATGACAACAGGGTAAGATAGATGCTTCCTCCATAAAATCCCTCTTTAAATCATTGGTGGTAATTTGTCCTGATTTCTAAGCCACCGATGCAGCCAGATTTTTTTTCTTTGAATGCTGATAATAACCATCGCTAAAATCTGTCTCTATAGTTAACTTAATGCATGTTTTTTTAAACTTTAAAAAAAAGTTTCAGAAGTGACCCTGAATATTACAGGCAGATGGGCCTAATGTCCGCTCCTAACTATGTGTGTATGTAATGGGTCCAATTTCTGCATGCGCTATGCACAAGTGTGCACCTCATGCATTTAAGGTCTGCATGCTGTGCATCGGGTCGCAAGGCTTGTGCGTTGCATGTGCAGTGTTTGTACGCGTGCGCAGAGGCATGGATTGAACCCAGTGGGCATTAGGTGTTACCACTGAAGAAAGAGATTTTGGTTAATGTAGATAGTTAACAAAAAACATCATTTCAGCATGCAGCAGAAGTCAGAAATGCAAACTGAATGCTAGTGATCGTTGGGAAAAGGATAGAAAACATATATGACAACACCATGTTGTGCTCGCACCTTGGACGTGGTGTGCTCCTCTGGCTGCCCCATTTCAAAAAGGATCTAGCAGAACTGGAGAAGAGCAGCAAAGATAAAGCAATCGCTTCCATATGAGGAGAGGCTCAATAGGGTAAAGTTTTGGCACAGAGAAGACTGATGCATGTATGATAGAAGCTTATAAAATCATGAATGGTGTGGAGAAAATATTATTTTTGTATAACTCCTTCTCCCCACACCCACCACCTGCCCTTTTCAAGAGATTCTGGATAATCCCCTTTACTGTGGTGTATTTTTGGAGGCCTATGAAGCTCTGATGGCTGCCCTCCATCTGAAGGCTTTGACCTTGAACAATTTGTCTTGTTACATCAAGACATTGACACATTCTCTGGCTGTGTGCTTTGAAAGAATTCCTGAGTTTTCACGCCCTCTGAAGGATGAATTTTCTGTGCAGATGTGAAATGCCGGTAGGAACAACTCAAAACTCTCATAGACTTATGGCAGAATTCCAAAGAGAGCCATCGTTGCCTGGAGGTGATTCAGACTTTTGATTCAGGGAACAGAAAGTTTACTTCCATTTGGCTTAAACTTTTAAAGAAAGACTTGTCCTATATTTTAATATCTTGTAGTGTTATGTTAAGCCTGTGGTGCAAAGAGGAAAAGCTTTGTTGGATCAAAAGTCCCACAAGCTATGCGTTGGGACATCATGTGGGGTGCGCCATTTGAAGCACAGTTCATATTGGATATACTTTGTATGTCTTTGTCAACGTTTGGGATCACTGGATTGTATTTGAATCTCAAAACGGGGTCATGCCAGCAGGGCTGGCCTTACTACAGTGTGACCCAGGGCTACTGGGAAGCCTCCCCCCTCCCCTCCCAAGTGTCTTGAGAATGCCACACAACTGGTAGCTGCAACAGCACAGCACTGAACGTCCCTCTCCTGGAAGTGCCCCCTTCCTCCTCACAGAAGCCAGAGCCGGATGAATGTCATGCTACATGATAGCAGATCTCTGAGGGGAGAACAGGGCCCTTGCTCAGAAGTGCTGCTCCCCATCCCGCCCCCTACCACAGTGTGGCACACTCAAGCTCTGACTATGAGAGCTTCTCTGTGAGAAGAAAGGGAGCTCTTCTAGGAGGGAGGGTAGAGCAGGTTATGTGGGGTGTCCTCCTCCCGCCCCCCCTCGTCGTCTCCCCGCCCCCCCCCCCCCCAGGCATCATCCTCTATACTGCCTGCCCTGCACCAAGGAAAATATTTGAGAGCCATTGCATTGGATCAGTCGTATGTGTTGATTTCAGTATGGCACTCTTTTTGGAAATTATGTTCATCAGTTTAGGTGCCATGCCCTGACCCTTATTTTCTCACATGGGGAAGCTTGAATCGAAAGAGGCTTTACTATCTTATTCAAATAGATTGAAGAAATTGTGAAGACATTGTGACACTTTCTCGAGACTAGCTTGTTCTCTTGCCACAAACGTATACCTTTTTGTGCCTTCAAAGATCTTTTGTTGGTGCAGAAATTCAACATGATTAAATACACAATAAAAACACATCCTCCAGAGTTAGACCCATTGGTTTCAGTGGGAGTACTGCAGAGTCAGCAGTTCTAAGATTGCAGCCTAGAGTGAAAACTATTTACTTGAGAAACAAAACCTGGCACCTCCCGTGTAATTGCTGAGGAATGTCCCTTTGTGCTGCTAGGGATGTGCGTGTTTTGATTAAACTGGTAATTTGCATTCTTCTGTAACTTGTATCAGACTTGTTAAATCTCTTAAGTAATCAAGGCTACTACCGAAGGGGAACTCTAAATCTGAATGGAGAGCTGTATCATTTTCTTGGTACTGCTTAAGTACCAAATAGAGCATTGGAGAAAAATTACAGCTGTAATTTGATTTAATTGGGCCATGTTGATTTTTATCCACATCTGCCTGTTGTGATGAATTTGGCTTTGGATGTTCAACTGCCAAGAACTTTGAAAACATTTCACATGTAGCGGATTTATTTATTTGGTCATTCACTTTTTGACGTGTGTGTGTGTGTATTTTACACACACACACACAGAGTATAGTGCGCAGGCAATGTACCTGGCACTGTACAATTAATAGTTCTTGACAGGTTCCTACCCCAAGGGCCTTACAATCTAGAAACGACAAGGGAAGGGAGAGGTGAAAATAGAGAGGAGGGGCTGAACTTGGTCAAAGCGACGGGCAAGGCTTTGGCAACAGAGCGTTGAACGAAAGTAAGGGGGGCGAGATCAGAGCAGAGGAAACCAGTAAGGAGGAAGTTGCTGTAGTCAAGTTGACTAGGGTTTTGGCAGTGGAAACAGTAAGGCAAGGCTGGATTTCTGCAATATTATGCAGAGCAAAGCAACAGGACTTGGCAACAGCCTGGATCTGAGGTGTAAAGAAGAAGGAGGAGTTGAAGATGAATCCTAGGCTATGCACCTGAGGGACAGGCTGGATGGTGATCTACTCAATGGAAATTGAGAGGAAAGATGGAGTGGAGTATTTTAGGGAAAAGTTGAGTTCAGTCTTGGCCGTATTAAGCCTGAGTTAGCGGTGAGACATCCAAGTAGAGGTACGAGAGAGATGGTCAGTGATACGAGACTGGATGGAGAGAGAGAGCGTAGGGGCGGAGAGAGAGAGTGGAATATCATCAGCATACAGGTGATACTGGAAGCCATGTGGTTCAATGAGTTTATCCAGCAAAAGAGTGTAAAGGGAGAAGAGGGCCCAGGACAGAGCCTTGGGGAACTCCCACAGAGAATGGGGATGACGCAGAGGAAGTACCAGCAAGAGGGACATTGAAGGAGTGGTTCAAGAGATATAAACAGAACCAGTTGAAAACAGAGTCCCGGAAACCAAGGGAGCAAAGTATGCAGAGCTGGCCTCCCAGGGCGTTTGGCGCTAACCCCCCAAGCGCCCCACCAGGCGCCGCGGCTCGTGGGGAAAAAAAAAATGCCGCTTCCCAGTGCCGCAGCAGCCTCTGCCTTGGTTTGCTTCAACGCGGAGGCTGCTGCAGCACTGTTAGTTGACTTCTGGGATCCATTCCAGAGGACTGGGTCCCAGAAGGCTCAAAAAAGCTAAGCCCAACCGCGTTTTCCAATGGAAAACGTGGTTTGGGTGGCTGAGCGCTCAGCCCGGCTGAGCTTCTCTGTCTACACAGCACGTATAGGACGTGCTGTGGAGGGAGGCGCTAGGGCTTCCATTGCACTCAGAGGGTGCAAGGAAAGCTCTCACCAGGGTGCTTGTTGAAAGCGCCCTGGCGAGATGCCTTGGGCTGGGCGCCTGAGTCAGGAAGCAGCGCGCATGTGCGCTGGTCCCTGCCTCACATGCTCAAAGAAGAACATGGATGGCTGCCGCTTCCGCTCCCAGCACCAGGTTAAGAATAAGATTCCTATTTCCTTCCTAATCCTATCCTTCTCTCTCTTTCTCTCTCACACTCACACTCACACTCACAGAGGCTGTTTCCCAGTGGGAAACAGCCTGGGGGGGGTGCGGGGTGGGAAACAGCCTTGGGGGGGTGCGGGAGGAGGATTCACACCCCCAAGGCACCCCACACACCCCCAGGCTGTTTCCCACCCCGCACCCCCCTGGGAGTGGGTGTGGGTGTGTGTGTGGGAGGAGGATAGGATTAGGAAGGAAATAGGAATCTTATTCTTAACCTGGTGCTGGGAGCGGAAGCGGCAGCCATCCATGTTCTTCTTTGAGCATGTGAGGCAGGGACCAGCGCACATGCGCGCTGCTTCCTGACT
>QEPC01003635.1:1773828-1803221 GCA_003113815.1 Sphenodon punctatus | reverse complement strand
TTGTGCTTTTGGGTTTATACTTTATTTATTTTAAGTTTGTGTGCATGTAGACTGTGTTTTCTGATGTTAACCCTGGGAACTCCTTGCTGCTGTGTTGTGCCAGTGTTTTGCCAGTGTTTTCTGTGTTTCCCTGTGTTTTGGGTTTATACATTATTTATTTCAAGCTTGATGTGCATGCAGACTGTGTTTTCTGATGTTAACCCTGGGAACTCGTTGCTGCTGTGTTTTGCCAGTGTGTTCTGTGTTTCCCTGTGTTTCAGGTTTATACATTATTTATTTTAAGCTTGATGTGCATGTAGATTGTGTTTTCTTCCATTTGATGTTAACCATGGGAACTCCTTGCTGCTGCGTTATGCCATGCCACTGGCCTACCGTCCGCCTGGTTCCGCCTACCGTCCCCCTGGCTCCGACAGGCCGGCCGGCCTTACTGCCCCTCCAAACTCAAAACCCACCAGCTGCCCCTGGAGCAAAGTAAGTCCAGGAGGAGGCCATGGTCAACAGTATCAAAGACAGCAGAGAGATCAAGCGGAACAAGAATGGAGTAGAGACCCTCAGACTTAGCTAAGAGAAGTCATTGGTGATTTGGAGAGGGTAGTCTCAATTGAGTGGAGAGGGCAGAAGCCCAGTTGGAGGGAGTCAGCTTTTATCGGATTATGCCTCCTTTTGGGAACCTTTCCCGTTGTTCTGGTGCTTGCCTATCTTCTGTTTAAATCCTTACTTTCTGGATTAGTTAGGAGTTGATCCCTGCCATCTGATACTTCAACAAGCAATAAGTCTGGCTTTGCATCAAATTCTTTGGTTTTGAGTGTTCACGTATTTTAGCTGCTTTTTCATTTTTAATTCTAGAGGGGCTATTGCAGCACAGCCTATAGGGAACTAGGCTAGGGACCAAGATACATGGGTTAGAGATTTGGATCTGATGCATCTAGGTGGCTTTGCCCCAGGGTGGAGCACTGTGACATCACAACACTCCATAAGGGGAGGGGCTAACATGCTTCCCCCCCACCCCTTTGCAACATTGCCACTCCTCTATAGGTTGCCATATAGCATCACAGGCTGCTTTCCCATGTGCAGGTTTTCATGTGAGATTCAATCTCACGTGAAAATATTCTACACGTGAGTTTAGTGGTGGACTATATGCCCATGTTACTTCCTCCCCCCTCCCCAATTGGGCTGGGTGGTTGGGGGTGCCAGAAAAAGCCTCCCCCAGCCCAGTAGCTCCCTGCACCCTTCCTCCAGCCTAGTAATGCACTCGGGAGCAGCAGCAGCAGCAGCAGGGACTTCTCCAGCTGCCTCTCTCTGTAGCTTCCTCTAGGTGCTTCCAATTCAGCCCCTCTTGATGGGGGCCTTCCGGGGGGGCCACAGCTGGATGACATCATCCAGCCGTAGCTGCTCTGAAAGGCCCCAATCACAAGGGGATGGAAGCAGCCAGAAGAAGTTATGGAGAGAGGTGTCTTGAGAAGTCTCTGCTGCTGCCGCCACCTCACCTACCCTGGGTGAGTTACTGGAAAGGGGAATCTCACCATAGGTTTATCTTATGGTAAGATTTCCCTGCACACGTTCAGATTACATGTGCATTTAAACTCACAGGAGTGACAGGGCTGGATTCCTGTCGTTCCGTGATGAAGTAGACATGCAATTCCATCCTGCATGAGAAAAGGGGGGGGGTTACCCACGTTACCCAATCTCACATTTGTTAGAAACAAACATGAGATTGGGTAACATGGGCAAACAGCCACAGTGCTTCATAAGGAGCAGGGAGTTTGGGCAGAAAGTGCACTCGACCTGGCGTGGGCCCAACACGATCAGCAAGGTCCCAGGTTGGAGTCTTATAAGCTGGGTTATTTTCTCAGCTCTGCTGCCGGCTGCGTGACTTCAAAGCAGTTGTTTCCTCTCTGTGCATCCATTTCCCCATATGTATGATGGGGAGGAGATCCGGCTTTTATCTAGCTCTTAGAGATCTATGGAGGCAAAGTACCAGGGTCAGAGCAAAACATCATTTAGTATCGAGTATTTATTTGATTTGGGGTTTGTGCTGAAATTTCCCAAGACCGATTGCAGAGACAATGTAAGTCTGGGTTGGGTGCTGTTTGATATTACACATTAAAAATACACCCAACCCCTGATTTGCACGTTCACACTTGTACAAAAATGAGTGTGTACAAAACTGCACTGTTCCAGAAACACTGACTTTTTAGGACTCTTGCTGTTTTGATTGCATGGTGCTTGGATGCTTTACTGATGGGTGCCTTCCACAAAAAGTGTGTTTAATTTAAATAACTGGTTTCTTCCTCTAACGTTCCTTCTAATAATAATCTATTTATCCATCCAATAATAATCTGTTATGGCATTTGTGCCCCCTTTGTGCACTGCAGGTAAGCGTTGCAGCTAAGATGGCCCAAAGAATGTCCTTTGGCTTTTACAAGTAAAATAACATGGAGTTTGTGCGGATGAAAGGTCCGCAGGGAAAAGGCCATGCTGAGATGGCAGTGAGTCGAGTCTCGACTGGCGACACTTCTCCCTATGGAACAGAAGAAGATTCAAACCCAGATTCACCCGTTCATGAGCGAGTAAGTGGCAGACAGAGCTACTGGCTGGAATATTACATTGATTGATTGATTGATTTTCAGTGTATTATACAACCCTATTCCAGGGTCTCAAGGCAGGGTTACAACACACACAATCATAAATAGAAAAAACCCCACAAATTTTAAAACCCTTATCACAGACCCTCTCTCTTACCAAATATTATAATAATATTTTATTATTATTATTATTGATATTGATATCGATATCAATTTAATATTAATATTTATAATGTTTATAATAATAATAATAATAAATGCCTGGCCAAATAAAAAAGTCTTGCATCGCTTCCAGAAAGATGAGCAGGACTTAGGCTCAGCCAAACCTGGGTGGCATCAGAGCTTGGGGTTAATCCTCCTGCTCTGATGCAGCACAACCATAGGAATCTCCAGAAAAGAACTCAGCAGCTGCTGAGTTCTTTTCTGGAGATTCCTATGGTTGTGCTGCATCAGAGCAGGAGGATTAACCCCAAGCTCTGATGCCACCCAGTGTGCTGTTGACAACGACCCATAATAAGGGGGTCAGAAACACAATTGTGTTCAGCACAAATTATTTTGTTTAGTTGTCTTTGGATCTCCTTTTTAAGTGAATTGCTTTGGGATATAATGTGGTCATCTTGCAATGCTTGTATGTTTCTCCAACTAATGCATTGATGCTTTGCAGCCAACGTATTTTCATTATGTATTATCTCTTTCCCTATGGACTTTTGGGATAAACACATGGCCTAGTTTGTACTAGGCACCAGTTATGTCCTGGAAAAGCTGTTTTAATGCCCTAGTAGTAAAGGCTGTTCAGGTTAATTTTATAAACCTCTGCTTGTCTCTGGAGTTTTTCCAACCTTGGTGATTTGATTTCTAAGTGGGTTGGATATTGTTCATGTTTTGGACCTTGTTTGTTAGAGCTCAGCCAAACCTCCAAGGGGAAGGAATTCCAAAGTTGTGGCGCAGCCGCTGAGAAGGTGTCTCTGGTGTACCCTTGCTGTCTGAATTTGACAGGCAGATGATACATGCAAGAGGGCACTTTCAGCTGATCTAGGAGGCTGTGGCAGGGCATCAAGGAGAAGGCAGTTTTTCAGATATGTGGGAACTAGGCCATTTAGGGTTTTATAGGCCAAAGCCTGGAAAACTATTGGGAGCCAGCGCAGACTCTGGAGCACAGGTGTAATATGCTTCCAGCAACCTATCCTGAAAGAAGGCAGGCCACTGTGTTCTCTATCAGCTGTGGTAACTTCTGAACAGTCACCAAGACTACACCATCAAGCCTTGAGGTTACAAAGGCATGGATGATGGTGGCCGAGGGTAAACCTGATAGAAATAGTCGTAGCCTTCTCACCAGTTGGGAATTGGTTAAAGGTTCTCCTGGCCATTGCCGTGACCTGATGGCCCAGGCGCAGCAACTGGTCCAGGAGCACCCCAAGGTTGCAAACCTAAGTAACCAAAGGAAGCTGGACCGCATCAATGGCAGGTGTCCCTATGCCCTCCAGGTCACAGGGCTGGCCAGTCATCATGACTTCCGTCTTGTCTGGATTCAGCTTCGAGCAACTCGCCTGTATCTGGTCCCCACTGGCAGCCAGGCCTGGGTAAGCTCTGAGACTGCAGGACTTGGATTGGATGAAAGAGCGAGCACTAGGTGCCATCAGTATAGTGATGGCACCTCACTCCAAATCGCTGTACAATCTCCCAGCGACCCCCAGATACATAGGCTAATTCAGTGGATGATCCTGCTGTTCTGACTGGTTCTCTTAGGTCAAAGTTAATTTCTCTGTGTAGAACCAGTAGGGTATAGCTTGACCCTGAGCAGCCAGTGACTGTAAAAAATTATCCAAGATCTCCTAAACCTGGAGGAGTATTTCAATAGGACAGCAGTCCAAATGAGGCATCAAACCCTGAAATATTATCTACTAGTGGGCTCTGGCCCATAATAACTTATGGTTTTAAGTTGAGTTGTTGTTGTGCTTATCTAGTCTGATATGTTTTCAACCTGCATTGCTTAAGGGAGAATAAACAGGTTTTATTTTATCTTGTTCATGCTGCACCTTATTAACCCGGGTCTCTTACATCATAAAGTGGAATTACCGCTTCTACACTATGCCACCTTGAGGAACCAGCCTTCAAGTCAATCCTTTCTTTCCTTATTCCCCCCACCTCAATGCTCTTTCTTTGGTTGCCAAAGTGATGAAATGAGTGACCAAAGGAAGTGGATAGTGTTATCATGTTGGCTTCTGAATCTTGGACATGGCACAATAAGAAGATGCTTCTAATAAAACAAAATTAGACTTTGAAGATGGAACAGATCATTTTAGCCTTGTTAAAACCACTAGCAGGGTAATACTTAATCATAATTTGTCTAGCATGTTTTTTCATTGTATGAGTTTACATACATAGGGGGCAATCCAGTGGCCTGCATGCACTGCCTGCTATGCGCCTGCATGGGCAGAACTCATGTGCTGCAGGTGTGCATGTGCACAGCGCAGCCACAACACAACCTGGGCTGACCTGACCCTCCACCCAGGGGATGGAGCAGGCACAAGGAGTCGGGTCAGGAGGGTTGAGCACGTAGCAGGCAGGTGCCTGCCTGCCTGCAGCGTACATGTTCTGTCCATGCACTGCGCATGTAGGCCACTGGATTGCCGCCCTCCTCCCCCCCCCACACACGAGTGTTCCCAAAATGAAATTTTAATTTTACACAAATTGAAGACTAAATGTAGTACCAGGAGAATCAGTTGAGCATAAAGACGACTTTTGAATGTTTCATGTTAATGAAAGAGATGACCTGGGGGATTGTGTAGTTTACTACAGACCTGATGGACTTACCTGCCATCCCCCAATCGTATATTCCCAGCTGCTTTATTCAGACAGATAAGATTGCATTCAACAAGGAGCACAAAATTATTAAATGAACTGTGTGGAGAGTGAGTTGAGGTTTTCTTAGCAAAACAGGTTTGCCTATTTCTTTCCACTGGAAAGAAGCTAGGACCACTGAAATTGAACTAGAGCATTACATAAATGAGGCACTGAAGCTCTCTTCCTTTTAGGTTACTTCCTTCAGCACCCCGCCGACTCCAGAGCGCAACAATCGGCCATCTTTCTTCTCCCCATCCCTCAAGAGGAAAGTGCCCCGGAATCGAATTGCTGAAATGAAAAAATCCCACTCGGCAAATGACAGCGAGGAATTCTTTAGAGATGATGATGCTGGAGGTGAGAGAGATGACATTTTGGAATCTGAGTGGCATGCTCCAGAGACAGAGATTTGGGAAGGAATTTGGACTGGAATTTACAAGGGGCCCCAATGGTAGCTAAGCACCCAATTCCTACTGGAATTCCGTGAGTGGTGTGTTCAGTTCCTATAGGACGCTTTGAGAACATCAAGATTTTCAAAGTCCTACTTTCTCAAGGGGGTGAGAGAAGAAAAACAAAATTTCATGCAGGAGAGTTTGGGAGGCTTGGAACAAAGTCTGAAACGAAATACTAAGTACTAAGTATTTTATTGTTTTATCGTATTGTTAGCCGCCCCGAGATGCCGTGGGCATGAGGGGGGCATAAAAATTCAAATAAATAAATAAATAAATATGCAGCACTCCCATTTGCGGGCCCAAGGCAAACTGTACCTTTTTATTCCAGCTCCCCCTCTCAGCAGTCCCGATTTCAGAGGGACAAAGGTGAGAGCTTTCCTGTTCTGGGAGCAGATTCTTTAAAGTGCAAAGTGCAATACATTCATTGGCACATCCTTTAAATACGTCGAGTAAGAAAGACCTGATTGTGCCCACGGAAGTCATCAGGAAGGCTTCCACTGACTCCAATAAAATTTGGCTCAGTTTCTAAGTCAGTAGATTGGAACAAAATAATACCGTATTGGGTCAGACCAATGGTCCATCTGGTCCAGCATCCTTCCTGTCTCCAACAGTGGCCAACTCTGGTTGCTTTATGCCCTTTGGGGGAGGAGAAGGCCAGAACTACACACACACTAGTCAAGGTGTGGGCACACCATGGGTTTATATATTGGCATTAGGATTCTTGGGTTTTTTTTCTATCCTTTTCCTGATAACTCCCAACATTAGCCAGAAATCTACCTCTTCCCTAGCTCCTCATCCCTATAGATGGCTCATTCATGCATCACCTTATAGTCTCTCATCCTTCAGCCCCCCCCCCTTCTCCCTGGTAACTAAGCAATGCACATGCACCTGCAACTTCTCAGCTCCATGAATGTCTCCTTCCCCCTTCTTACGTGCCTCTCCTTTCATCTCCCTTCCCCTTGTCCATTCTAGATCAGACACCCCTCAGGGCAAGGATCTGTCTCTAATCGCTGCTGTTCAGCAGCCAGCACATTGCTGGTGTTTGTTTTTTATATTTAATAATAATCATGCATTTTATGGAGTGCAGCATTTTAAATAAAATGTTCAAATTAAATTATACTTGAGCAAAATTCTGTGAAAACCCAACAAAATGAGAACTGATTCCCTTTCAGAAGACGGGTAAGTAACTACAATCACATTTAGCTCGGAACAAAAACACGATTGGGTGGAAAGCCAAAACTCCTATTCGTATTCATTGGACCCTTCATTTGAAAAGAGAAAAAAATAATAATCAATGATTGCTTATATATAGGGCTACGAATTTATCACGGTGGTGACAAAAGTCACGTTTTTAGTGACTTTTGCCCCCCCCCCCCCCCCATGACTTCTGTGATTTGCGTGTTTTTCCCAAGTTTTTTGAGATTTCCCCCAAACCAAAGAGCAGAGCCGGAAAGAAGCTGGTGACAAGAGCATGCTTAATGGCACCAAGAAGGTCCCGGTGTCTCCCTGGAGCTCCAAACCTCTCCCTGGCTATAGAGACGCAGCGGCACGCCAATAAACCGACGAGAATAGCACATTGGGCGCCACCGGGTAAAGCCACGGCCTCCCCCTGGAGCTCCGAACCCCTCCTCAGTGTTATTTCTTGTGGAGGGCGGAGCTTTGGGCGTGGTCAAGTGGTGGCGTGGCATGGCGTCAGGATCGAAGGCAGAGAACGTTACCATTGTCAGAGCTTCAAGAGGCGCCCAGGTGGAGATGGCAGCATTTTCTCTGCCTTTATCCTCTGCTTGGGCTTACAAGCTAAGCGGGGAGGGTGCCCTTTATCCCTTGCTTGGGTTTACAATCCCTGGGTTTACAATCTAAGGGGTGTGTGTGTGTTTTCCTCCTTCTAGTCTGTGCTGGGGGGATTACAATCTAATCCCTGGGTTTACAATATTTATACAATATTGAATAAAAGTAAAACAAAAGCAAAAAAACCCCACCCATGAGTTTTCTGTGACTTTTTCTCATTCCTGCCATGATCAACTCACAACGTTTAAAGAAAATTTCCATGACAGATTCGTAGCCCTACTTATATACAAAGGTTCTTTCCAGCCGATAACTTTTTTATGGGAAAAGATCGTTCAACATTTAAAAAAAAAAAATCAATTAACTTAAACCAGATTATTTTACAGTTGCACCAAGTTAAACCCTGCTGATATGCTGATCACATGCAAATATACTTAATTTCCAGATGTGATTTTACATGTCTGCTTTTGGTTTGGAAAAATATGCCACTCACGCTTCTGAAGAAATTGAATCCAATTGTCAGCGCAACACTCTTTTCTTTCCATCTTTTCTCTTAATTTGATTATTCAGAGATTCCATTGCCTCACGATTTTATAATTGCAGTTTTAATCCATTATGGACAGAGTGTGTTATGCTGGGAAGGAATGAAGTTCTCAATCCTGCCCTGTTTAGCGATGGGCAGACTCTAGGGGCCTGGGCTGAGCCCAGTCCTGTAAAGTACATTGAACTCTGTAATGGGCAGAGCTTGCCCTAGCTGGGGAGCCCAACCCATCCTGAGTATCAGGATCCGACAGAGGGAGTATCCCATAAGGGGAGGTTTGGGGGGTGGATAGGATGCTTTTTCCTGCCCCTTATGGAGTGAAGCAGTGTCCCAGAACTCCATAGTCGGTAGAGCCTCCCTGGCCGCATCAGGCCCCAGAAGAGCCCAGCCGAGCCAGGGCTGACATAGTGGAGCTCAGGCCTGTAGGGCTCACTGACTTTGGAGTTTGTTTGGGTGAACTGATCCAATGCTCCAGGCCTTTATTACTAGTGCTAACTACCGATTTGGTGGAACTATGTACTCATAACAGTAAATATTAACTCATAATCTCTTGCAGGATTTGACACTAAGGGTGTTTGTAGACAAGAGTGGCAGGGAGGAGGACCCGTGGTCACTGCTTGGGATGGGTGTGGGGTGTCAACGCATGGGGAGAGCTTCACACGGGCGGCTCCCCACATGGCTGCCCATCCATGGAGGCAGCCACCCTGCCCCGTACAGGGCACTCTGGATTATTTTGTTCTCCACGTGGATGGTGGGGGGCCATGCGTGTTGGCGTCTCATTTAAAAAACACAATGTATGTGTAAATCCTAAGGGGGAAAAACTTCTTATAACGGTCATTTTTCCTTCAAGAATAAACTAGGATAGTATATCTGAGGAAAAAATTGCAAATTTATTTATCATTGTAATAACTTGTTTACATTCACTCTTGAAACGATTGATATTGATTTCTCTTGATCTAGACCCCCTCTCTACAAACTCCAAATACAGCAGGAGTATTGTCATTTCCCTCTTCTGTTTCCTTCCTCATGAGAGCAAAGTACGAGATATTAAGCGAGTCAAAGAATGAATACGTTTGTCACACAAATATTTTAAAAATGAGAACAAGGTCGAACAAATGAGATCTGTATCCTGTGAGGAGTTCTATGTACGGCAGTATGCTTAAAGCATTCTCTTTAAAAATAGCTTGTTTTAAAACACAGCTTAATCATTGTATCATTTGGGCCTTAGGAAATCACTTGTTTAGGGCCTGATCTGGCTTGGTTGAGATCTCAAGCTTTTGGTTCAGGACACCCTCCGTCTTTAACCATATTGTTCCTCATGAAGTCCCTCTGGAATTGACCCATTTAAAAAAATAAATAAACTGGTAATGGCTACTGTGACGGGGTTGGCAAACATTGAACCATGCAGCAAGCTGTCTGTCTAGACATTTGGGGTGAAAACAGACATGACAGTAGCTTGCGTTGACCCGCTTTGTTCCAGGACTCACCTGCACATTCCGTCTCTGCCAGATATGGGCCCACATCTTCCCTGGGATGGGACACTCATCCCAGGCCAAAGCTGCCCTCCTGGGGCAATCCACAGCCAGGCCAATGCGGGCTCACATGTCTGGTAGGCCTGCTCAGGGGATTACTCCAGTGGGTCAGTGGATTGGGCACCCACGCTCACCCCAGCCCCACCAAACAGCTGATCACAGGGGGCCTGGAGGAGTGCACTCACCCTGGCCCCACCAAACAGCTGATGTGGGGCTTGGAGCTCCTCCAGGTCTCTTCCTATTAGCTATTCAGTGAGGCTGGGGTGAGCATGCTCCTCCACGCCCCCCCCCCCCCCATCAGCTGTTTAGTGCACTCACTTGGCCATCAAACAGCTGATCGGAGAGCCCCAGGAGCCCCCCATCAGCTGTCTGGCGGCAGCTCTTCCCAGGTCCCAATCCTGCTGCACCGCGTTGTCCCAGGAGTCCTGTGGACAGTTCCTTGGGCTGCCCCAGGCTGGAGGGACCTGTGCTAGCAGCCCCCATGCCTGGGTTAAGGTTTGCTCATGTGAATAGCCTTCCCCACCAACCAGAGAAGTGGTGGCTGCAGTGGTTCATCCTGGGGTAGGCCACGGAGCCGCCTCGCCAATGGCATGTTTGTTTTCATTCTTGGTGCTAGTCCACCTTCTTATTTTCAAGTGTTGCTCTTTCTTGAAAGAGAGCTGCTTAGTACATTACTTTCATTGTATAGTACTTGCTAAAATGGAAGAGTAATGTTTTTTTTATGGCTATGTGATCCGAAAGGGGATGGGGTGAGGAGAAGTAGGATTGTACTATGTGCAGCATGTCATCTTCTGGTGGCTAGAGCCCTAGGTCATCAAAGCTTACTACTGCTACCATCCGCAGGAGTCACTCTGGTAGTTAAAAGCTGTCATGTCATGTCATGTCATGGGATACGCGAGATGGCATATGCAGACCTTGCTGCTGAACGGTGCCTGGCATAGACTACCTTACCTGGAATGAACTCCTAGACGATTATTTAAAGCCCCTTCTCTGAAAGGCATATAGTTCTATTTATATAAAATATTTATGATGGGTTAATTCTCGAAGTGTGAATATTCAGGAACAAGATGGCTGCGCCGCAGCTGTGGAACTCCCTCCTGTTGGAGATCCGCTTGACTGCCTACCTCCCCTCTTTCCGCAGACAATGTAAGACCTGGCTGTTCCACCAGGCTTTTCCCGAGGGCGATAGGGTGGGTGGATTGGGTTGGGGGGGGATGGGGTTTTATATTGTTTTAATTGATAATATTATGGTTTGTTTTAATGTTTGGAATGTTTTAATATATTGTGAGCCGCCCTGAGATGCCTCAAGCAGGAGGGGGCAGCATATAAATTGAAAAAATAAATAAATAAATAAATAAAATAAATAAGATGGATATCAAGTTCAATTTCCTTATGTGCTTGTAATCTGATTTAGCAGATCTGCACAATGCAACGAATCTGCGGTCACGGTCCTTATCTGGAACAGGAAGATCTCTAGTTGGCTCCTGGCTGAAGTTAAACAGAACAGATGAAAACTTTCTACTCTATGCACATTTAACCTATGTCACTTTGCCACTGCATCGAATTTTAACAGGTAATACTTATTTGCTTTTTCCAGTAAATGCAGAAAGCTGCTTAGTCCACAGATATCTACTTAAAGGATGTGACGGTTACCTATTGCTACACAGCTTCTTATCAAATTAATATTTTCTTTTTCTCCTAATATTCAGAGCAGTTGAGTGCAGCTCACTCATTTAACCACCATCAGTAGTTAAACACTTTAAATATCTTCAGCTCTTGAGCTTCATTTTTGGTGCTTGTAAGCAATCGCCTTCCTTTTCACTGTTTTGCATAGGTTACTTCCAAGGGTAGATAACCTGTTCCCATACGTTACCTGACACACTTGGTATACAGACAGCATGCAAAAGGCAAAGAGAGAGAAGGCTAGTGCAGCTGGGATGGAACTAGTGCTATAGAGGAGGTCTCTATAGTAGCCACAAATTCTTGACCAACTGAACCGTTCCACGTGGCAATCAGAATGGTCACGGCTCAGATAGCCCGAGTGTTTCTCTATGTGAAGTATTATATTTCAAGGTAACGTTATTCAGGTTAATAAGATGCCCTTGGCTGTAAAACCTGAAGAGGTACTCTAGCCACAGTGAGCCACTATTGAGTTGAAGATGGTGATAGATATAGCCAAGAAATAGATGTGGATATAATGTTGACTTGTCTTTGTACATAATAGGATGCTAATTGAGAGTAAACTACAACTTCAACTTTATATTCTTATAGTACGAATTGGCTGTCAATACAGTAAACTAGACTGTATTTGAGGCTAAATGGATTACCATAGAACGATAGTACGCAGGGAGTTATCTTTAGGTTACTAAGAATGCTTTTCTGCTACAAAAGAGGCAATAGAGACAAAATAGTACAGCAATATCTTTTTTTGGACCAACTACAGTTGGTGGAGGTGTGCAAGGTTTGGGACCTTGCACTCACTGGGTCCTTCGTCAGACAGGTCCAGAGTTAGAGCTGTGGACTGAGCACAGAACTGTTGCCTATATTTGGGACCAACACGGCAACCTTACTTTTGCTTTCTGCTACAAAACCTAGATCTGAAAGCTATTCTGCTTAAACTCAGCATTTTGAAATACAAAAAAGCTGTATTTGTTCTACCGTTCATAAGTAGCTCCAAATGGGTGGTCTGAACACCTCCATCCTCAAATATTTGCTGACAGTGAACACACACCTTCTAAGATTTTATTTATAGAAAAACCAGCTCTCAGGAAATCAATTTCTGTCAGGTCACAGGGAAACAGAACAAAATTATAGTTGTACTGTATATATAGTGTGGTAAGCTGTTCAGCTTTCTTAACTACAGTTTTGCACTGATGTTTCAAGCTTCTGAAAAATGTATTGGGTAAAAGTACAGTGGTCAGTGTTTCACGTGACAAATTTGGCTCATTGGAACAACATTTCTGGGTGGGTGGGTGCAGAAAAGGATGTTTTGCCCATTTTTACTAACTACTCACAGAACACACATGCGCAGGTAAAACTGCAACTAGTGACCAGAGGAAAGCTTGATAGCAAAGCATAAAGAATACAACTAGATGCAAGTGTGAACTACTGAGAGGGCACAATCGGTAATCCACCCCATGCCTTTGCACAGAGGTCCTGTTTGATGCATACCTCATTAAGTGTGAAATAGACATTCTAGCTGTCCTTCAACCTCTTTGCTTTGTTTCAAGAGCCTGATAAAGGACACTGAAGTCCCAATTCTCAAATGCTGTTAAGAAACTTAAGTTCCCATTTGGAAACCTAAATGCATAGTTAGCTGTCCGTCTTTTAAGAATCCAGTTTTGAAAATGGGTACCTGGATGTTTGGAAACATAAAAGAATAAATCCAAAACCCTCTCACCACAGCTTTCATGGAAATTGGCTGTTCCCTTTGTATGTAAATAGCTAAAATAGGATTTGCTTAATTTAATGTGTCTCATGCAATGGGGCTTTGGCCAGTTTCCTTGGGACTCATGTGCATGAGACATTTTGCCCGTGTTTTCAAATTTGAGCAGGTGGCTGGCTGTCCTCGAATATTGTATGCTTGCTGTTAGTGTCCTGGTCAGGCAAACCATAGTGGAAAAGAGCCTGCAAGTAAATTTTAAAAAAAAAAAAAAAGTGTGGTCACAACTAAATGTGCATTATGTTCTGCATTATATACCCTCTATGGTGCTTGGATGACTCAGATTGGGAAATGCCGCTTCCCACATTGTGGGGAAGGTGCAATAAGCAAAAGCTATGATTTGTTAAACCAGGGTTCCCACAGGAGAGTTGTTTTTTTTAGACATGAGTCTTCATGTGACCTAAACTGTTCACACTGTTACCAAAAAAGTTGACACACATAGAAAAATGTAGCTTTTTCATATCATATGCATGAGTTCTTGACTATTCCACTGTAGTGAAAGCGTTCTTCATCCTGCATGGGAGCTGTTGTCACCTTGCAAGAGGGAACATAAATCCTGTTAAAAAGGATCAAATTTAGAACCAGAAATGAATATACATATGATCTCTAGTATTACTTTTTCTCTTGCCAGAATAGCAGAGACGCTTAAATTGATGAGCATGCAAGTCACATAGATCTCCATTCCCTCATCTGTGAAGGAAAATGTACCCAGAATCCTCAGTGTTTCCTCTATTTTCTCTTGTTTGCCTAGATATTCTGGAAGTGCGGCAGAAACCAATTCTGATGACATAGCAGAGAGCGGGGCACTGCCTTGGAACCTTGCTGCCAAGTGCCTAACTCCAGTAGTTTTCTGTGATAACACTACCATCTAGTGTCAGGAACATAAGCCTACACAGAAAAAAGGGGATGTCAAAGAATACCAGCCAGTCAAAAGTGCCTCTCTCTCCCTTCCTCTGCTGTCCTAAACCATATGCACACTTACAGTCCATCTCTTTGGAGTGTTCTGACTGGAAGAGGACTTTGAAAACCAAACCAGAAGGGGCTGTGTGAAAACAACACAACAACAAAAAATCAATGCTTTACGAACAATTTGTTACAGTGTTTACTTTATAATTGAGACAAACCAACATGTACAGAATATGCTGATCTTTATAATATACTTTGGGAGAAAAATGACTTTAGGATTTCATATTGATGTACCAATGACGTTCATACCATAGACTATGTTGTCCATCCTTGTTACGCAGTGGCTTTGTGTATGTTTTTTTATTTAAGGATTGAAGGGAAAATAGACTAGTTTACAGATGTGGGAGGTTAAGTTAGTAAATGCTCAGTAAATTCGTGTTACCATTTTAGTACATGTAGCCAACCAGGATGGAGCTAACAATACTTTTTTTGTATTCCGCTTCTGTTGATGTACTGGCAAGCTTCAAGGACAGATTCATTCTGCAAATGACCTTTTCCTCATCTACCAAAGAACAGTGAAGACTGACAAGAACGGTCTAAAGGATCAAAATGTAAGAGAGAGTAGAATGTGTAGCTGCAGAAAAGCTGTGGTTCGGTCCCAGTACTACTAGTTCCATCTTATGCCTAAGAAGAAATCTAAGAATGAAAATGTAGAGATCTCCAGCTAAGAGAAGCCAAAAAGGACTGCAGTACCTAAGGCTTCAGATTATCACTATTACCCCTGCACATGTTACAGGAATGTAGAATAACTGGAAAACTTTGCAAGTAAGGAAGCATATGATTTTTAATTGACATCTTGGTAACTTCTGCTCTTAAATTCGTTAGCAAAAGGGAGTTTCTTCTTATGAAGTATAAAGGATTTATTTTAAAAAAGAAAAAAAGATTCCAAGTGGAAAAAGTTAATTACAGTTTCATCCTGAGAAGTGTTTCTGACACCAGCACCCCAGGAGTGCATGCAAATAAAATCATCTCCCTTTGTAACTCTCACAAAATTGAATCTTAAAGCAACTGTGGGTTTTCTCAGTCACACCCGAGAACTTGGTTAACAAGTCTGACCATCAGAAGGCAAAACAGATTCCCATCTCACTTCTTAAAAAAAATAAAAAAATCTCCTACATGTGCTCCAGAGCAGATGCATTGAAGTAGTAAAGCCTGTTGCTCAAAGAAGCCAAGAGCAAGCTAAAGTACAGGAGAGGGAGATCAGCTGGTTGGGGATGGTGCCACTTAGTTACTTTTCAGAACAGTTCAATTTTCCACTGTGCTCCATGCTGGCATTGCAGTTACCAACATGGCCTATGCTTAAAGCATGAATCTTGGTTTCCAACCTTAACCTCACATGTTGTTTTGTTGTAATAGCATGTTTGCTAAATCCATCAAATATAGACTTTATTCATCCTCCTCCAGGTACCATGGAAAAATCTCCACTCCATCTTTAAAGGCACACTGTATTCCTATTGCTCAGCCTGCCATGATGGAGCCATATGGCGAGAAGGACTTGCTAGTTTACTCCCGGTTATAGTTTTTGAAACGGCACTTTGAATGCATCTATCTGAACCGAGAGCAGGACGCAACCTGCTTGTTGAGGGAGTAATGGCCTTGGCACCACCTGTGCTAAAAACACTGGAAGAGCCCTATTGCCAAATCCCTTATTTAGACAAAATATTTCCATTTTTGAACAGCCTTTGTTCGTTTTGTCTTTAAATAGTTAGAGAGGGAAGGAAGGAGGGAATGTTAGCCTACATTGTATAGATTGGTGCACCTTTATTGCTGGAGTTCCAAATACCGCCATTGTTCAGCAAGACAGCCATGTCCTGTGCTGTTCATAGGCTGCCTGGGTACCACAAAACCACTTACTCTGGAATAGCTCCATAAGGCTTCAATGGAACTACTCCAGGGGAAGTGGCTTGTGGGCCACAGCCATCAATTGGTCAAGTGGTCCTTGCGTGGCACTTCCATAATGCTGGGCTATGGCAATTGGATAAATTTTGCCTTTAAATAGTTAGAGAGGGAAGGAAGGAGAGGGATAACTTTTTACTTAGAGGCAACTGTTACACGCTTAAGTATTCAGCAGTAAATATGAATAGGGAAATGTATTCCACTGGAAATGTGACAATAGGCATCTTGGTTACTGTTCTGCCTAAACCATGTTTTTCCTCAACATCTGTACAGTAGGACTAGGTAACCTAGTTTACTGTGTACTGGAGAGTACCTAAAACAGGTCATGCTGTGTATGTTTTCATGGTAAGTGATGAGCACAGCACAATACTAAGAGAAGATAGGAATGTAAAGATACTTTTCCGATAAGGTAGTCTGAATTCCATAGCCTTATGTAAGGCACGTTGCTTTGTCTTCTACATTGTACCTGGACGGTGTATTCCACTAATGTCTAGTTTTTAAGGGCTGCTATGATAGTCCTAAGGAAAGTCAGCCAGTTACTTTGATATGTTTTTATACTGTGAAGAGATGTGCCACAGCCACTCTGGGTAAAGACTCACTTTTTTAAAAAAAATGGCAGTAGTTGGCCATAAGTAATTATATGGACATGCATACAAAATGTATTTATTTAAAGCAGCTGACTGAATATTGATAGTGCTCTGAAGAAATAGCTAGAGGTAGACCCTTCTCTTAAATAGCCCCTCTAATTCGTTTTTAAGAGCTCTAGGTATAGCTCTGATAAGCTGTTTGCTGTAGTCTTGGGAAGGATAACACTTTAAATATTGATGAATCCTAATGCTCATTTTTTATGTTTAATAAGTTCTGTTTCTAGAGCGCTCAACCAGGTGAAAGACCCAGCAAGTTAACAGAAGTCAATTTGCTTGGCCAGAGCTAAGCCCGTAGCATATTACTGCACCATATTGCACAAGAAGATACTAAATAGGAGAGACTGTCCTTGTTAATATGAAAGGTTTGCCATCTCTGTCTCCAAAGCATGATAGACCCACTGATTTGGCTTTTTGTAAAGAAACTCCAAACCCTCTACGAAAAAAGGGCTGAGATGTGGCTGACCTGAAGTCCTTTTTATAGAAATGCCCCACCCCCAGGAACACACATAAGAAGTGATGTGGAGCAGAGTGTACAGTTTGTCTGAGTTGCTAAACTATACTGTCTTTGAATACTGGAGCAGCAACAACTTGTATTCTAGCTGGCAATCATTAACATACCCTATTATAACATGAGAGAGCACTCTGACTAACATGGTTACGGAAAGCTCTGCGTGTCTGGTATATTTTTTAGTCAACGATACTATTTTTGTTTTAGCCTTTCCATTGTGCTGCGTTGCCTTCAGAGGTGAAATGTCCACATGGATCACCACCTACGGCACGCCTACAGCTGAAGATTGCTGCAGTAGACTTTTCATCCATTTAAAACAAAAACAAAAAAGCTTACTGCTCAGTAAACATAATAATGTTTAAGATGTACTAGCTTTATGTTCTGTTGTTAGCAGTTAATGCTGTGCCTTAACCAATTCTGTGCTGACATTGCAGTTTTCCCTCCCTACATCTACTGTCTCATGAACAGATGATTAAACTTCAGTGCTGTTGGTTCACCCAGGTGCTTTGTGTCAGATATCAAGCTAAAGTGAAAGAAGTACATTGAGATTTGGGATTCATGCAAGTCTTAGGCTATTTGCCTACATTACAAAATGCGCCCAATTTGCCTCCAGGAAAATCTCCAGGAGGCAAATCAGGGGTGAGATTTGTACATTGGTATGTTAACCCACTGTGTTTTGGGTGGCAGTCTCATGGAGAATGCAGAGTTGGATTTACCGGTTTGTACCTGCTCTGACTTCCTCATGAGATTGCTGCCAAAACCACAGCGGGTTAACATGCTCACATGCAATTTCCACACTGGATTGGGCTCCTGGAGATTTTCCCAGAGCCTCATCAGGTGCATTTGGTAAGGTGGGCAAGCAGCCTCAAAACATGCTGTGGTAGCCAAGTACAAGTCAACTAAATTTATCCAGCTCAAAGTCATGTCAGTTTAGTCTTGTTCACAGGAAAACAAACTTCTGGTTTGGAGGTGTTTCAATTGAACCAGGTGGGCTATACCTAGTTTTAAAGATTTGCATAGCACGAAGTGTCACTTGAGCTACGTACTATTATTTCTGAATCCCTTCTATTGCATCTGGCTTAGAGGGTGGTTTTGCTAAAGGAGGAAAGATGAGGTTGACCCTGTCCGACAAAGACTTCAAGGTGCTTAACTTGACTGCCATCTGTAATATAATTGAAATCGGTGGGACTACTCAAGGGTGTATTGTTAAGCACCTGCAAGACTGGAGCCTCAGATTTGGAGCCAAGATCTCACTGTCTAGTTCTCCTAAATGCCTCCTTAGAACAATACTCCTCCTTAGAACATGTAAGACTGGAGTCCAACAATAAGAGATGCCACTCTCCCACGAAGAGGGCAAGATAAAAGGACTTTCCTGCCCTTTTGTAGCATGATGAAACCACGGTGCCCTAAATGGGGCAGAAAGAGGGCGGGAGAGCTGCTTTATCCTTCCCCTCCCCCCTTTCTAATGTTGCCCTTCTGTACCCTGAATCCCCAATTTTTCTGGCTTATCCAGGACTCCCTAATTTAGTGTAGAGAACTGGGGCTTTGCCCACAGTGGATAGGTTAAAATTCAAAGACTTGGGGTCAATCCTGGATGGTTGGCTATCCTACCTGCAGTTGGATCTATGTGGGCAGCCCCCTGCATACCAAGTCAACAATGTAGTGAGTAGGGCTCTGTATGGGCACAGGAGCAAGTTTAATCTTTTACGTTCAGTAAAGCATTGCTGCTTCCCAAGCAAATCCTTATCCTGGCACCTGCATTGTCTAGTCTAATAAATATTAGATGGCCAGAAATCCATTGTCTTCTGAGTACAGGACTGCCTTCTAGGGGCTTTGCCCCAAGCATTAATAGCGGTCCTCTCTACAAGGTTTGGAAATCAGTGACCCTGATCAGAGGTTTGTAGGAGCTAACTCCTCTTGTATTATTTAAGTATGAGTGGTCAAGGCATGTCGATGTCGGAATCATTTCTGTTGAAAGTAAACCCAGTTTTTTTTTAAAAATCAATTGTTAAAACATTGCCTGTTCACCAATCCTTAAATGAAAACAGTATTATTGTACATCAGAATGTAATTGTACAATGGTTGGTTGGTTGGGATAAAACAAACTTACAAGCAGGCTACAATGGTCATTGTTTTCCATTTGCGTTTGTGTGGTCACAAATTAATTTCATCCAGTTTTAGCATTGTTTGCATGGTTTTTATGGTTAATTGATCCACTTTGTACCACAGGTGATCAACTGAAAGACATGTTGCCACTGTAGCTGAGCCCCATGAATGAAAACTTGCAACACCACCGTTGTACACCAAAAATAACTAATTTTACATAAGGGAACAGTGAAGAAAAATGTTAGTTGCTGAAGTCAATAAATGAACAACTCTTAATGACCTAGGTTTTTCAGAGTGTTTTCCCCCCAGTTGGTTTGTCTCGGGTTTAAAATGGTCAGACCAGTATACTGTGAAACCCACATGAAGGATAGGAGACTTATCTTGTCAGCTTTATAGTATCATGTATTGTCCAATTTCTTCCCAGTTCTTAGGGAGTCACTGGGTGTTTATAAACAGCAATTGGGGGGGGGGGGGGGCGAGAACCCACTCAGAGTGCATGGGGAAGGATTCAAACACGTACTTCCCAGCATGAGTATCCTGGTTACAGAGGCAAACCGCCATGCACTCCCTCTGCCAGGGAAGCGCACTGGGCTGGCATTTGCAATTGACATGTCCTCGGTGTGAGTGCTGGTGAACCCAGGCTCCTCAGTGCTCCCAGCCAGGTCTTGTGACTTTCAAAGCTGTGTTCCCTGCCCACAGTGCCTATGAGTGGCAGACCAGTTTGCAGGTATGGCCAGCCACCCTAGTTTGTACAGGCAGGGGCTCTGTGGCCACGCACAGCTATGGAGCACTCCGGATTTCTCGGCAGTGCTCCATGGCTCTCAGCAGAGAGAGAGAGAGAGACACACACACACACACACTCTCGTTTCACCTTCAGACAGGCAGTCGGACGTGTGGCTTCTGGTTTGCCATGTTGGGGTAGCATCTAGCTTAAAAGCACCCACTGTGAGCCAAGCAGTATATTCTTCTGTCCTCATTCAAGACATTTTCCTTATAAATTTCCTTATAAATTTGTGGGAGTTTGGTTGGGTTGTCGTTTTTAAAATAAAAAGGGTAAGTTAAGCTAATGCACATTTAAGTGGTTTTTCCTTTTCTCCTTATTCTTGATGCTTGCATATTAAAGAAATTTGGATATTATATTACAGAATCCTAATGAGTTAAGGATTGTAAATACTTTGAATACTGAAAATGCTTTATAAATTAATAATACTTTTAGGGCTGCAGATTACCAAAGTCTATCTGGTTATAGTTTCTCTACTGTTAAGTTGCAGTTTATCCTTCAACCATCCCAGTAACCTATTTTTAAAACATTGCTGTGCTATTAATCCTTTCTATTATGAGTAGCCTAATTGCAATGGTAGGCTCTGGCAGATATATAGTGCAGGACTGGAAAATCTGCTGAGATCATGGTTACTTTAACTGATTTGGTTACGCAGGGTTTCGGGACTCCCTTGCACCCATTTTCGGTAGTTATGTGACACAGTACAATCATTAGGGATAGGTCCCCTCCTCAGGGGGCTTACAGTCTAAAAGCGACCAAGAAGAATGGGTAGGGGGAGAGAGACATGGGTACACTATTGAAGTTGAGAAGTCCCAGGAGTGAGAAGGTACGGAAGGAAGCAAAGTGGCCGTTGCAGATGAGGAGGGTATCTAAAGAGGTCAGAAATGAAACCATTTTTAGAGACTATCTTGTTTTACGTTCTGAATTAGACCAGAGTTTCCCAAACTGTGGGGCGTGACATCTGGGGATAGGGTCGCGAACCTGATTGGATATTTAATATACTTTACATGTCTCTGTCTGCTGTGCCTTGGGGGGGTGTCGGACAGGATTACATTTAAATCTCAAAATGGAAATAACACCTGCAGGAGTTTGGGATCTGAGCTGGACTTTGTGTTCCTTAAAAGAGCAAGCTATGGTTTTGGTAGTATGGTCAGAGGTTCATAATCCTTTTAGTGGCTTTTGATGCAGGGTGTTAACAAACGAGACCATAACTGACAACAGGTGGGTGTCCACCTGCTTGTTTATCAGGTGTTCACCCCCACTGGATATGAGCCCACCAGACACGCAGCCTCCACTGGAGCATGCAGAGTCCGCCTTGTGCATGAATGTGGGCTAATGTGCACCCACGTGTCTGTATCCTGTAGATTAGATTGCGTGCAGCCTCCGCGTGTACAGTGCGTTCCTGGCTGTTCTAGAGCATTACATAGAGCAACCACTTCCGGCCCCTCCTTTCACCCTTCCCCTCACTGATGCATGCACACATAACGTCTGCCTTAAAAACCCCACCACACCATTTTCAAACAGGCCTTTTCCCAGGTCTTCCATTGCGGCGTGTGCCCAATGCTTGCTCCTTCCAAGTTGTTGCATTCTCTGTAACTCCTTGCAGAAGACTACCATCACTAGGGGCATTGCTCAAACAACAGCCAGGAAACATTCAGCACTCCTGCTGCACAACTGCAGTCACTCTTGCCTACTGATCCACCCACCAACACTGCATTCCGTGGACCAAGGAATTGACCAGGACCTTCATCACTCTATGTGGGGAGCAAAAGGTCCAATATGCCCCAGTGAAGTGCTACAGGAACAAGGCAGTGTTCCAAGAAATCTCGATCCAAATGGCACAGCAGGACTACACCCAGAACATGAACCAGTGCCAGCAGTGGGCCAAGGACTTGAGGTGCAGATACAAAGAAATCTGGGACAACTTCTTTGGCTGCGGGAGACGAACTTCTCCCTATTAAGAGTTCCTTGACTGGTTCCTCCTTGTGGATGGCGCCATCATTGCATCCCATCTGTATGATTGTGCCTTTGACAGGGGCCAGAAGTGGGTGGATATGGCTCCCACAACTGCCGGTAGACATCCCTCCAACCCCATCCCTTCCCTTGAACTGGCACGGGTCAACATGCACCTTGTGACTCATGGTGTATTCCTTCAAACCCCAGAGCCAGCCCTTGTTCAAGGAGCCACTCAAGGTTCTGGTCAAGGGCACAGAGCACCCAGATACTACCTTTTTGTAGAGGCAGCGGAGGACAACACATCTGTAAGATAGTCTGTTTATTGTTACCTAACTATGTTTGTTACTGTTTACTGTGTTGACAGGTGGCCAGGAGAGCTCAGAGGAGCAGCAGGAAAATCACCAGGACACAGTTCCGCAGGGCTGGCAGGGGGAAGGAAACATGGTGGGGAACAGCACACTGGCTGGAGGGTGGAAATCAAACTGGCAGCAGGGGGTGGTGGTGGTGGCACAAATGGCATTGGCTGATTTCTGTATGTTCATTCCTTTACAATGATCATGGGAGGAGAACTATGTAGTAGTGCTGGAATCCTGCCACAGCAACTGTCCCAGCAGCTGTATAGGCCTGGTACTCATTTCTAATTCCTTTCAGGCGGGCGGAGGGCTAAAAACTGGGTGGGCAGGGGCCTGAAATGCTAGGGAGGCAAGGTGAGCGTGGCGGTCTGAATTAATGGCTTTCCTTGTTGCCTTTCTACAGGTCTGCTAGAGCAATGGGCACAGACAGAACCCCGTCACAAGCACCCAGTGGAATCATGTCCTGCAGGTCCACAACTAGCGATGCAGGAAGGATTTTGCGAGGGAGCCTCTGGGGGAGACCACACAGCATGCAGACGATATCCATGATGCCATTAACAGCATGGTCAGGGAACAGAGGCAGCTTGTGTGGCAGAAAGCTGCGGAAAGCAAGGCCTTTGCTGCTGCTGGACCACTGGCAGGAGGAGAGGCACTGGGCCCACCTCTGGCAGCAGTTTGGGCGGTTGGACACTGTGATTGAGTAGGCGCACAAAGAGATGAATGAGATGTGGGCAGACACAAAGCAGCCTGTCCCAGTCCATTAAGCTCCAGAGCGCCCCACTCAAGCATGCTGCTCCCACAACTGCAAACATTGCTTCGGGACAGGTGCCATTTCCTAACGCCCATTGGCACTTCATACCCCCTTATGTAGAACTTGACTGCCATGGTCTCCCCGAGCAATCCACCACCTGTAGCACCGGAGTCCTCTTATGCTCTGCACTCACCCAGGGCTGGCCCTACCGCGGGGCAACTCAGGGTGGCCTCTCCGGGCCCGCTCCTGAGGGGGCCCTGCACTTGAGGTCCCCAGCTCCCAGCCTGATAGTGGTCGGGAGCTGCGGACTCCAAGTGCAAGGACCCCGGCCGACTCCTCCTGACAGGCAGCAGAGGGGGCCAGCAGGAGTGAGGGAGAGGCAGAGGCCCCTCCTCTCCCACACTCTGCCCCCCCCCCTCCGCTGCCTGTCACAGTCTTGGCCAGGGGAAATGAGGGAGAGGCAGAGACCCTACCTCTCCCTCATTTCCCCTGGCCGAGACTGAGACAGGCAGCAGGGTGTGTGTGTGTGTGTGTGTAGCGGAACCTCCAGTGGCAGCAGCAGACTTAATATGCTGCTGCGGTGCCCACCCTGCCTGAAGCTCTGAGCCAGGCGCAGGGCCCAGGCCAGAGGTGGCAGCAGTGGCGACGGCGGATCAGGTAAGTGATCCAAATGGCTGCTCAGGCTTGGGGATGGGTGGAGGGGCGTGCCCGTCCACCCATCCCCAGGCCCGGGTAGCGCGCCCCCTGAGCTGGGGAGCACCCCTAGGCTCGCCGGCGGCTTTGCCGCCGGCAGAAGATAGGGCCCCACATTTATTTCCTGGGCCTCGCTTATGCTAAGGCCAGACCTGCACTCACACCAGGGAACAGTTCCTGGACCAGGTATATGCCCACCCACTGCCAGTCAGACCCACACACCCGTCATGAACATTCCCCCAAAGCTGGATCTACGGGAGGAGGATTGGGAAAATATGCCCCCATAAGGAGTAGGCATAAGATTCAATAGTTTTAATTTCCTTTTAAAAAAATTATTTTTCATAATCTATGGTGTCTGTGCTGCTTCTGGGGAAGGAAGGAAGTTGGGGGGATAGGGAGGCATTGGAAAATGGCAGTATGGCATAGCGATAAGCTGCTTTGTGGGTGGGAAGGGAAAAGGTGGTGGTGGTGGTGGATACACTGAAAACGGGATGGAAAGTCCACTCCCCATGCACTTGAGGGCGGGGGGGCGGGCAGCATGGTAGTCTGGGGGGGGAATCCAGGTGCAGAGGTCAGGTGCTGGCCAGTTAGAGTAGCCAGCTGAATGCCTGTGCCTTTGCACTTCCTATTGCCATTCTTACAACAGGCTAACCTGCAAATATCAATAGGAAACTACAGCTGGCTAATCTGCAAACGCCAATAGGGAACGCACAGGGAAAGGCCACCAGGTGAGAAATAGTATGAATCTAAGGAGGGAACGTACACCGCCCCGGTGCTGGGGAGAAGCCAGATGGGCCAGAAGAAAACAGTGATATACAGGAAATCTTTTTAAAGGCTATATTGATATCACAAAAAGATCATTTGAAACAGCTCACCAATGTTCATTAAACTGCCATTGATGCTGGGTGTTGGAGCTAGCAGTTGATGTGCCAGCATAAGCCATCTAAGATCACTTTATGTGGCCGAAGGCAGCTCTTGCTGCCACCGTATCTGTCAAGGGGGCGGGGACTTGAAAAACTTGCTTCCGTGATGCCTGCACAAGAGCCGGGAGTGGCTGGCGGCTGTGCCGGTGAAACGTGCCGAAGGGAGAAGGAAGGAGGGGGATATTTCCCCTCTTGGGGGTAGTAGGAGGGGGTGGGAGGGTAGTGAATAGTTGATTTTGAATTGTAACTGTAGAATTGTGGGATGGGATGTTATTTTTCTTGCCATATGTTGTGGGTTGTAAGGAGACTTTATTTGAAGTTTCTAATTTGTTTAGAGTTAGATATTGTTAATTATTGTAAGGGCTTTGAAGAAGCCCCTCTTTCTGGTGAGAGCAGGAGGATGGGGGTGGTGGAAGGGCCCCACCTGGTGGCAGCAGGGTGGGGTAGAGAGGTGGAATGAAGGTTGATATGTACTATGTATAGGATGTATTTGTGTAATTTATGATGGGGTTTGTTTATTACGGATTGTTGGTCCTTGTGGACCTATCGTGTGTGTGTGTGTGTGTGTGTGTGTGTGTGTGTGTGTGTGTGTTTCTGTGTTGTAAGCCGCCTCGAGCTGCTGTGGCAGGAGAGTATGGGATATAAATTAAAAATGGAATGGATGGAACAGAATGTGCTGCTCTGCTCTCTTTAGCTGGTTCTGGAACAGGGGTACTGGCTCACCACAGTTAATTTATGGTGGTGGTGTTCTCCAACACAGCCCTGTGGGTTTCACATATTTTATGAAGAACACAGGCAGAGGTAGTTAAAAGTTGAGGTCTCTAGCTGGGAATTAATTGTGGCCACAATTTATCTCCGGTGCTACTTTAATAGCCCCAAAGCACTCTCCACAACAGAGTGGGTGGCACTGACCTGCCAGTTAAAGTACTTTTGCTCTGGGGTGTGGATAACACCATATGTCTTCATGAGCCAGGGCTTCAGGGGGTAGGCAGCATCCGTGAGAACAACAGGTCTCATGAGCACCCTCTCAAGGCATGTTTCTGTGGAGGGGGACTGACGGAAGATGCAGGCATCATGGTTCTTCCCAGATCACCCAGCCAGCACATCCAGAAACCAGGCATGGTGGTCCACTATAGTCTGGAGATCCATAGAGAAAAAACCCTTCTGGTTCTAGTAGTGGTCCTTGCTATGAGGTGGGCAAATGATGGCGATATGGCTCCCATCTTTTGCCCCTATACAGTTTGGGAAATAGAAGTTACTTACCAGTAACTCTGTTCTTCGAGAGAGCTCCGCGTATTCTCACTATTGGTATTCACTTCCTGCTCCGCAGGTACCGGAAAACCTCTTGTCAGTAGTTTCTAGGCAGAAGATGTCCTGGAAAGATCTAGAACATGGTGAGGGCTCTGTCCCTCCTCTCCCGTGAAAAGCGCGGGTCCCAGATTGTGCGAGAGCGGGAGTATATAAAAGGGGGCGGAGCCCTTGCCACCTCAGTCCCTTCCAATTCTGTCCCGGGAAGACCTAAGTCAGGTACCTCAGAGACAGAGGGGAAGGATGGGCAGGTCGTGAGAATAAGCGGAGCTCTCTCGAAGAACAGAGTTACTGGTAAGTAACCTCTATTTCTCCTTTGAGGATCTCTGCGATTCTCACTATTGGGAGAGTGAGTAGCAGTAAAGTGACATACCTCAAGCAGGGGGGTGTCAAGGAGTTCAGTCAAAGAGAGACTGTAATACTGCTCTACCCACGCTCGAGTCTAATCTGGCTGCTAGGTCCAAGGAGTAATGTTTAGTGAAGGTGTGCACTGAGGACCAAGTAGCAGCCTTGCAAATGTCCAGAATAGATACTCCATGAAGGTTGGCTAATGATGAGGCAATGACCCTAGTGCAGTGAGCTCGAAAGTGAGGGGGGGGGGGGGGGGAGTCCTACCCGCCCATTCATAGCACCTTTGAATGCAAAGGAGGATCCATTTGGACAGTCTGTGATGTAATATGAACCCTGATGCGTTGGTCACCATATGAAATGAATAAAGCATCTGATGGATCGAGTACAGTTAAGGTAGAAGGAGAGAGCTCGTTTGATGTCGAGAGTATGAAGTATTTGCTCTGCCCATGAAGAATGTGGCTTCGGAAAGAAGACAGGTAAAGAGATGGTCTGATTTAAATTAAAGGGGGAGAGAACTTTAGGGATGAACGAGGGGTCGGTCCTGAGGTCCACCTTATCACAGTGGAAATGAGCATAGGGAGGGGACACTCGAAGGGCAGAGAGTTCAGAGACCCTTCTCGCAGAGGTGATGGTAAGCAAGAAGGCCATTTTGAGTGAGAGATTCTCCAGGGAGCAAGTGGCCATAGGCTCAAAGAGAGGTTCCATACGTTTGGTCAGGACGAGATTAAGGTCTGACTGCGGGGCTGGCTGAGAAGTTGGTGGGAAGGAGTTAAGCAAACCTCTCCAGAAGGTCCTCATGAGTGGGTGAGAGAAGAGAGCGTCCACTCCCTCTGGTTGTAGGTGAGAGGAAAGGGCCGCAAGGTATACCTTTAGAGAGACGATGGAGAGTCCAAGCCCTGAAGGTATAATAAATATCTGAATACATGGAGAGGGAAGTTAATGGGCAAGGAAGAGAGGACCACCAAGTCAAAAAACGAGACCACTTCTCAGCATAACAGGCTCGCGTAGAGGGCCGGCGGGAGTTCAGTAGGATTTCCACAACTTTCGGGGGGGCTCTTGCATTAGGATTGGATCAACCAGCGGAGAGATGGAGCGCTTGTAGGTCATGGTGAAGGACCATGCCCTGTTGGCGAGAGAGGAGGTCAGGTAGCAGTGGGAGGAGCATGGAGTCTGCTGATATATTTTGCAGTGTCTGAAGCCAGGGCTGACAGGGCCAGGATGGAGCTATCGGGATCACGTGGGCGCAATCTACCTGAATCTTGTGGAGAACCTTGTACAGCAGGGGCACAGGAGGGAACGCATAGAGAAAAGGCCCACTCTTGGAGATGGCGAAGGTGTTGGAGATCGACCCTGGAGCTCGACCCGCTCTGCTGCAAAATCTTCGAAGTTTTGCATTTTCTTGTGTCGCAAAGAGATCTATTGCAGGCGTACCCCATGTGCGGAAAATGCCGTTCAACACAGCATCATTGAGAGTCCACTCGTGTTGGTTGGAACATCTGCGGCTGATCTGATCTGCGAGAGTGTTGTCTTGGCCTGCAAGATGTATGGCCTGTAGGTGAATATTGCGCTCGATGCACCATGCCCAAATGGTCTGGGCTTTAGGGAGAGGCGAGTGGATCTCATGCCACCTTGTTTGTTGATATACTACATCGCTGCGGTGTTGTCGGTGAGAATTAAGACATTCTGACCTGCGATGTGGTTGACAAGAGCTTTGAATGACCAACGGATGGCCCTGAGCTCGAGCAAATTTATGTGAAGGAGTCTCTCCTCTTGAGACCAGAGGCCGTGAACCCTGGTTTGATTCATGTGAGCTCCCCATCCTGTGAGTGAGGCATTGGTAGTGATGGACATCTCTACCTGAGGAGGATCGAAGGGCATGCCGATGATAAGGTGAGATGGGTCGGTCCACCAAAGAAGGTCCCTGAGGACCTTGTGTGGGATGGTTACCTTCATGGAGAGGGGGTGACGGGTCGGGGTGTAGACCCGTACAAGCCACTGCTGTAGCGGTCGGAGATGTAGGTGAGCATATGGTGTCACGGCTGTAGTTGCAGCCATAAGTCCCTGAAGGCGGAGAAGTAGCGAACAGGCTTCGTGGTTCGGGCTGAAAGGGCTGAAATGGTGGATTCGATGTAGTGAAACCTGTCTGCAGGAAGGTAGTCTCTTGACTGTAGAGTGTCTAGAACAGCCTCAATGAACTGAAGCTGTTGAATAGGTAACAGATGCGACTTTTTGTGGTTGATGATGAAGCCTAGAGCTTGTAAAAGAGAGAGTCTCGTGGAGGTGGATTAGTAGTGTGTGTCTGGAGGATGCAGTGAAGAACCAGTCATCCAGATATGGGAACACTCTTACTTTCATTGTCCTTAGGTGAGCTGCGACTACTGCAACACATTTGGTGAACACCCTCGGAGCTGTAGAGAGGCCAAACAGGAGGACCGAGTACTGGAAATGACAGTTCCCTACAAGAAAGCGTAAGTATTTCCTGTGAGCAGCATTAATGGAAATGTGGAAATAGGTATCCTTAAGGTCAAGAGAGGCCAACCAGTCTCCTTGTTGAAGGCCGCGAAAGATAATAGGGAGAGAGGTCATACGGAACTTAAACTTCCTAATGTACTTGTTAAGATGGCGAAGGTCCAAAATTGGCCTGAACCCTTCGCCAGGGGCGGATTGGCCATTGAATGCACCGGGAGGATTCCCGGTGGGCCGGCTGGGCCGGTCACGCTGTCTTTTTAAAAATTATTCTTCACACAACATTTTTTTTGTTAGTCCTCCTGACCCCTGTCGGGTTGGGTTGGGAGGGGGGGAGGGCTTACCTGACTCTCCCTCCGCTGCAGCAGCAGCGGGGACAGCGATCGGGCTGGGAGATAAGGCTGTTTGTTTACAAACAGCTCCTGCCCATGTGCTGATCAGAAGGTTGCTACCTTGTAAAGAAGGTTCTTCGAGATGGCTCCCAACATTCTCACAACTGGGTTGTGCGCG
>QEPC01003635.1:1736889-1758814 GCA_003113815.1 Sphenodon punctatus | reverse complement strand
TGTCTCCCCCTCCTTGTCTTTTAGATTGTAAGCCACAGGCAGGGACCGCATCTGATTGTATGTTCTGTACAGCGCCAGGTTACTACTGGCGCTTTATAAATGTTTAATAATAATAATAATAATAAATAAATAAAATAAAGCACTCACTTCTTTGAATAGAAAGCATCATCTTCCTGTACTTCATTAACAATAGCTTGTGGGGGATCCTCCTCCTCTTCATCCCCCCCTTACAAAAAAAATAAGTGTTTCAGAATAATGGCTCTGTATGTACACCATTGTGAGATGTTGATACGCTAGGCTCTGCTACATTTTCTTCCTTTATTCTTTGGCATTTGTAATAGCATTTACATATAAGTATACTACAGCCCATGACATTATATGCTTTTGTTTATATGAAAGATGTATATGAGTAAGTAGCAAGCTAATGGAACATTACTTTGACAGAAGCAGAGTCCACCCAAGTGTAGCTTTCACAAAAAATAATAATTCCATTATTACCTACTAGCCAAGGTGGCAGGAGGATGAAAGGAGGCTTACACTACTAGTGTCAAGCCCATCATTCAGCCACTACATTTTCTGTTAGTGTTGTGCCTGCTGCCCCTGCTGCTATTCACTAAATACTGGCAGTGTGAAACTAGCAAGACCTTTTACAGTTTCACTATCATGGTCTAGCTTTGAACAGCAACAGTGAAACTGGCGAGAACTTCATTTTATTTGCTGCTACAAAGCTACTGAGGACTGGATTTGCCTGCAGTCTCAAAATTACAGCACTTTTGAAGTCTTCTAGTTCACATTCAAAGTTTAATTTTGTTCAAAAGCTAGCTTTACAGGAACTGAAATCTTTACCCCAACCCCTTACAGAAAAGCTTTGACTCTTCAGGAGTGTAGATTTCTGAACTCCTGACTCAGGTAGCGACCCATGTTCAGTGCATTGAACATGAGACCCTGCTTATAGACATGCTAAACAATGTGATCTCCTATCCTAACTAAAATCCCCCCAAAAAACAAGGCAGTTATGGGCTAAGAGTAGAAACTTATCAGTTGACACCTTAAAATTATGATTTTTGGTAGAGAAGAAATAGTACTTCATTAACCAATTTGTAAATACTACAGTACTCTGCATAGAAAGCTAAAATATTTTTTCATTAGAAATCGGTAGTGTTAGCCAAAATGTGACCCCAAGAACCAAGCTATGTTTAAAGTGTCAGACAGAAATCACTTTTCAAAGATGTTGCCATGTTGGTCCCAAATACGAGAGATGAAAATAAAAGTTCTGGGTGCTTTTTTTAAAAAAAAAAAAAATCTGGACCATCTACTGTAGAGATATTCTTATAGTAGATGGTTCAAAAAAATGTCAAATAGAAACATTGGTATGATCAGTCACACTGATTTTGAAATTGATAAAAAAAGTCAACTCCTCAAAAAAATTCTAGTTAATCTTTGAAGTGCATAATATTAATTTCTAATAGCAACATACAAAGAGCTTTTGTAAGAAGTTTTCCAGTTAAGTTTATGAACAGTAAAGTCAACCAGTTTCTATACAGTACTTTTTCCTACAGGTAAGCCAACTGAAAGAACTATGGCAAAGCTTTGCGATTACTTGGTACCGAAGGTACACGAGCAAGACTGACAATCTATACATGGCTTTTTTAATTTAACGCACTACAAAAAATTCTGTAAGTCAACATTCAAGTTGTATTAACCTTAGTTTCATTTCTCACCAATTAATATTTACCTTGGGTATCACTACCACCTTCTCTCTGAGCCTCCGATACTCTGCTGGCAAGTGTAGTGGCAGGCTTACCGGGGTTAGCCTCTTTTCCAAATAAACCCACGCTTCCAGAAAAGGAGAAACTAGTTGGTGTACCAGAACTATGTGAACCAAGAGCTGTGCTGTCAGTGTTCTTGCCAAAATTAAATGAAACATTTGATGTAGCTCCTAAAGTTGGTTCTGCATTTTTTGAAGTTTCCATTTTCTTGCCTAATGCAGCCTCAGTTTTCTTGCTGTTGAACAAAAATGTTGTTCCTTGTTGAAGCTTCAAATTCCCAAATGTAGGAACAGACTGAATTCCAACTGTCTTGTTGCTTTCGCTTTCAGATCCACTATCACTACTGCTTCCATGTTGCTGTTCAATTTCTGCTAAATATTTCTCATAGTCTCTAAAAATGGGTGTCAGATCACAGAGCGGATTTGTGTTTACATGCTTTACTATCCAGTCACGCACAGAACAATTTAGAGCTGCTAGCTGTTTGTGATAAAGGCCAGAACTGCATACTTTACTTTGAGTGTAGCCAGGGGGTAATGGGTGCTGGCTGTCACTATTAGCTTTTGGACTTGCAGCCTTTTTCTCAACCAAAGTAGTAATCATAGGCCCATTTGATGCCATGGAGCCTAGAGAAAAAAAAATTGAAGATTTTAAAAATAAAATGTATACATTAATCATCTGCATTCTTGCTTTAGTACATGGTGATCATTTGTAATGGTCAGATGAATAAATGATCACTCTGTAGAAGTCTCTACAGCAAGTTCAGTTTTATCTATAGCGCTAATTTTGGGGACAAAAGGAGAGAAAAGGTATAGCAGTACAAATAGATAATGAATTCTGCAGTATAGAGTCTTGAGTTAGGAATAGCAATTAACAAACCAGACTGCCCAAGAAATAATGAAGATCTTAAAAAGCACATAACTGACAAAGAAAATAGTGATGAAATTCCAAATTAGTTCTATTACAGTGGGAGCGACACTTAAAAGCTTTGCAGAGAGGATACCAAATAAGCTTGACCAAAGCAATTTTTCTATTTTATTTTGCAATTAAAATCCATACTTTGCTCTAAACGTGTTGTATCTAAGAATCAGCGAGATTAAAAAAATCTTACTTTCATTTGTCTGATCTTTAAAGATCAAGCTTTAAAAATAGCTTCACCAGCAAAGAGCGTGCATAAAGAATGTATTTTTAAATTAATATACTGGAAATCTAACACACAAAACTTACATCCTTCACTGTTGGAAACCTGACCAGTGCTGCATGAATTATGTCTTTCAAAGAGTGTTTATCTCAGAGGCCTAGAAATCTGCTTCAGGGTTTGTCAAACAGTATTAAATTACTTCATGTACATTTATTTAGAATCCAGATTTGCAATTCTCTAAATCTGCAACAAAAACTGCCTTTCCATATTTCCACCTCCACCTAATCTGGGTTAAGTGTGTTTGATAACTATGCTGAGTTGGTCAGCTTCTCCTATTGGAGAAGTTTATTGTGAATGAACCAAGTTGAGGCCAATTGTCACACATTCCTCAGCTGAGTGAATAAGTAGTGTGTGAAAGTTTGCCTCAACTTGGTTCATTCACAATAAACTCCTGCAACAGGGGAAGCTAATCAACTCCTCTCTCAGGAGTTACATTGTATCACAAACCCTCAACGACACGCACCCTCCTTCACAATAAAAGAGTTGAAAGAGAATGCATTAGGGGTCTCTGTGTTGCAGGACCTTCCTGTCGGAGACTGTAAAACGGAGAAGGAAAGTGCTAGCAGCTGGGAATTGGACAGGGGTGGTGTGCATTGCAGGGTACCAGGGACATTGCCCCTCCTGGCCTGATCTCCCTCTACACACTCTTCATGTATTAAAAAGAGGGGGGAAAAAAGAAAGCCTCACCTGAGTCCCGGGGGGGGGACCGGCTCCATATTTGCTCAGAATCCGTCACATTCAGCAATCAGCTGAGTGCTCAGTGTTGTTGTGCCTCCCTGGGCTCATGTGCAGGCAGGAGCTGAGGGGGTGGGGGCCAGTGCCTCCTGCTGAGTCTGCTCTAAGGAGTCCCTTAAGGGACAAAAGCGATTTGGGCAACTGGGCTTACAGCCTATGCTGCCTGAATGGGGAAAAGCACTTTGCCCCCACTGATGGTAAAAGCAGTGTTCCACAGACCCCTATGGGTTGCTGTCTGGACTGTAGACCCAAACTCCCAGACAGTGTGCACTTGTGCTGCTGCTGAGGGCTCAAGCGGCCTGCCTGTACCCCACCCCTTGGGTTGGGGTTAAAAAGAGAGCTCTCCTCTTTTGGCATGCTTGTGATCTGTGCCATTTTGGTGGAGAGTGTGTGCTGGCTGGCCTGGCTGTTGCTTGGCCTGGCTGGCTTGTGGCTTTGTTACCCCTCGCTGCTGCTGGACCTGCATCAGACACATTCCCATTGGTGAGTTAATTTGCTCGGAGACACTGGTGAAAATGGGGCTGCTTGGGGGGGAGGGGGGAATGGGGCTGCTTGTGAAAATGGGGCTGGGGGGGGGGGGAGAAAGGGCAGCTAGGAGACACTGATGAAAATGGGGCTGGGGTTAAGGGAGCTGCTGGGGAAAACGGAGCTTCAACAGAGCTGTAATAGTGAAGCATGTTTTAGGGGACAAGTGAATTCCTTGCTGCTTGCTTCTGTGGTGTGCTAAGACTTCACATAATATGGTTCAGTTGGTTTAAGATCTGGAATTTCTTGCTGCTGCTTTTGTGGTGTGCTAAGACTTCACATAATATGGTTCAGTTGGTTTAAGATCTGGTTTGCTTTTGCTTGTTCTGTGTTTGTGTTTGCATGTGCACTGCTGGTTTCCTCTGCTCCTCTCCCAAACCCTTCAAGCATGTGGAAAGGCTGTGGTCATTTTCTGGTGCACCCACTGACCATGGCTACTTCTGGTTAAAATTGGTTTCTTTCTTGGCTGTTTTTGATGTAAACTGTCTGCTTTGTTTTACAGGTGGGGGACCTAGGGGCTTGGATGGAAGGGCTTCCAATCTTTGCTGGAATGTTCCTTGCATTTTAAAATGGCCCCACCCTTTGCAGTTTGGTGGGATGTTGTGGCAGGCTTTTTCACGAATGGCTAGTCCCTGCATGAATGCTCAGTGTTTTAGTTGCAGTAGAAACTACTTCTTACATTGCAACAGAGCTGTGTAGCATGTTTTGGGGGACAAGTGGAAATCCCCACTGCTGCTTTTATGGTGTACTAAGGACTGCACATAACATTGTTGCCTTATGGTTTGCTTTGCTTGCTCTGTGTTTGCATGATGTATTGCTGCTTTCCTTCTCCTCTCCCAAGCATGAGTAGAAAGGCCATTTTGTAAATTTGTGGTCTACTGGTCATGGCTACACTTTTTTTTAAATGGTCACTTTGCTGTTTCATTGCTGCACCCTGCTGGGAAGTAGTTTCTGGCCTCTCTGCTTGTGACTATGTGCCTGGGGTTTTTGTTGAGAAACAAATGCATTGTTTAAATTCTGATGGGGCTGGTTTGGTGGCAACAGGCCTGCAAGTAACCAAACTTTTTTAAAAGGCCTGTTTGCTTAGACAGGCATTTGGCTGTCGGGGATAAGGTATAGCTACTAGAGATGCTGGTCTGGGTGGCAATGCAGCCCTGCAACTGGCCAATTTTTTTTAAAGGCCTATTTGTTTGGACAGGCATTTGGCTGTCGGGGATAAGATGTATCTATTAGGGATGCTGGTCGGGATGGGCCTGGTTTGTGGCAATGCAGCCCTGAAAATGGCCAAACTTTTTTTTTAAAAGGCCTGTTTGCTTGGACAGGCATTTGGCTGCCGGGGATAGTGTAGGCACTAGGGATGCTGGTTTGGATGGGGTGTGTTTGGTTGCTATATAGGTCTGCAACTGCTCTCCTTGTTAACAGAGGAGAAAGTAGGTAGGAGCATGGCAGAGAAGGCGGCTGCAGACAAAGAGACCCCTTTCCCCTGTCCTCCACTGAACCCATCTCTTCCCCTTCCCGTGCACCAAATCAAACCCTTTTCCTCCTACTTCTCCTCTGTCCTGTCCTTCTCTTCCTTTTCATTCTCTTTTGATTTGGCTTATCCAGGACAGGGAGCTAACTCAGTCCTCCAAGCCAGAAGTAAGGCTTGTCCCAAAGCCTACACCTTAAGACTACAGTGGCCAAGGATGCCATGAAAATCCAGGATTTGACGCTTCAGGGTAAAGGTAGACGATGGCAACGTGATCTATTTTTGTAACCCGCTATGGTTAATTTGGACCCCGTGGGAAAGAGTGGATGGGAGCCCAGTAAGAGGGTTCTCTATCCCCCCCCCCCACCAGTGGCAGTGCTTCACACAGCAGGAAGGAGCTCCCAGCATTAACTAATGTAATGTCCATCCAATGTTAACCCTGGGAACGCCTTGATGTTGGGTTAAGACATGCCACTGGCCTACTGTTGCCCCGACTCTGCCCCTAGGCTCACCGGACCCACCCACTGCCCCACCAGCCTCAAAACCCACCAGCCGCCACTGAAATTGGCATATCCTTGGTAACCAAAAGCTAAAGAATTTCAGAGCTAATCACCCTAAGTTAATACAACAGGCCAAGTGGAGCAAATCCAGAAGTTCTTGATTGGGCCCATTTAGAATCAAGGAAACGAGAATTAGGAATAGCAGGCATTTCTGCTGAAACTACCAAGACTAGGGACTGCTCTTACCACCAGGACGCAACAACTGGAAATATTCTACTGGTAACAATGAGAAGCAAGCCATTCAGAAATCAATAAAATGTCAGATAACGTCAGTTTTCTGTTCTCTCCCCTCAGGACTGCAGACTCGGTAAGATCCTTTGAGAAGTGGGCCACCGAATAGGAGACTGATAGACTGTTGAATATCATTAAGTCAAGGTTTTGACTTTGTGGAGTGAGCACCTGCCTTTCAAAGAACGGGACGCTGCTGGAGTCACTTGCCAATACAATTTTAGATTGGGCATTTCAAGTTAACTTACACGTTTGATTCCCAAAAGTACATTGCACCCTACTAACTCCTTAGGAGTCAAGCCTGTTACCCTCTTATAAAAGGGAACTGTGTTATAAGGAAGATACTTAAATCTATAGTGTCTGGACGTGCTGAGCCCTGTCAAAGGGATAGCGGACAAGTTAAGAGGCTTCTCTCGAAGGGAAATACAGGTCTTCCAAGTCTGAGATACTTAGTCACCAGGTCCTTGAATGGCTTGGACACTCCTCCCAGCTTGCAGAGTCTCTTTATTGGACCACTGACTTAGATAAGGCAAGTCTGGTGAGTTATCACAAATCTCTAGTCTAGTTGCCTGTGATCCAGGGGCTTTTTGATGAATGAATGGAGGATTGCTCCCACTGCATTTGCAACTTAGGAGCCATGCCTCCTACCTTTGCCTCATGAAGCAAGGGTTTAACGTGGCAATTAGTGTATGAAAATTCAAATACTATCTGCTTTCAAGAAACTAAATGCATAAACTTTTATAATATGTCATTCTGCCCTCAGATTTGTTGTTTCAGTAAGTTTATCCACAGAAAATTTGTGTGAAGTTCCAAAAGCACTTTTAAAATCAGTCCTGTGCTCCTTTAAAGTTTTTCTAAAGATCTAGATTAAATAGTTAAGTAAGCACACTCACCCCAAGTAAACGTATCTTAAGGGGAAAACAGATGAGCTGTTAGCCTGTGTTCAGTCCTCACACAGGTTTAGCGTGTCCAACAAAGTAAATGGGCAGGCTCCTGCCTGCATTTCATGTCTTTGTGACAGCTTCCACACAGTGCCACTAGCAATCTCTCCCCTCCCCAGGCCTACCTGTCAGCTGGGCTAGCGATCTTCAACCCCCCTCAGATGGGCACTTGCTCTTGCACTCTCCCTCCCGCTGGGCAGAGGGGCACTTTTTGATCACTTTCGCCTTGACTCATTAACTGCCACCAGTCAAAAAGAGGAGACTGAGCTGACTGGGAGCATTAGACACGACTCCATGGTGCTGGTGGATTTGGATGCAGGCGAAGCTGCAGGCAAACCTAACAGATGGGCCGTAGACACCCAGGCTCCCATTAGTCCAGATTAACATGCATGGTGGGCCTGCGATCTCCTCAAAAGTGCCGAGTGTTCAGTGGGGGGTGGCTGAGTGGCAGCCGCATAGCAGGTGTAGCCTAACATCTCATTTGCTTTCATTGTTAATTGCCAAAGCAGATTCACATGACTAAAGTAGTCACAATTGATAGGTTGCAATAATGCTATAAACAAAATACCATTTTAAGTTCATTTTGAATACAAATATTAGTGAACTTACCAGATTTAGTCTGTGTTTCTGCAGTTGTCTTTAAATTGGTGAATGAGGGAGTACTATTGATGCTACTGTTTCCATTAGTGAGTCCTCCTGAAGGCTTAATTCCTGCACCATTACCAAATCCAGAAAAACCACCTCCTTTTCCAGAAGGTAAAACAAAACCTTTAAATCCTTTAAAAGCACCTCCACTTTCAGACTGAAAGAAAATAAAATACAGCTAGTTATATACCTCACAAGAATTCCCTTATATTGTTAGTATTCTCAAAACTAGTTTAGTTTTGTTCCGCACAAGTGTGAACTGGCTGAAGTCACCCCAGAACTACTCTCTCAAACAAAGCTTTACTAGATTTGAATGGTCTTTCACCAGTCCATATCTATCCTTTTGGTCCATATCAGATCATGGATAAGTTTATTCCCAGATCTATATGTGCTTAGTTTTCAATGCAATTGCCATTTCTATTATACTTTAGAACAGGCAACTCACTACAGAATTGATGCAAGACTTGTCTATCAAGACTGTCAGAGAAGAAAAAAGAATCAAACAGCTGCTGGAATAGAAAAATGGATTCTTTCAAACATTCACAAGCCTTGGGGAGTAGAAGAAGAAGAAATCTGTGTGAAATTAGGAACAACTATGGATAGTATTAAACGCAGGAGAGGATGTTATGAATATCAGAATTTATAAAAAGTTTCTCTAGCTATTACGGCAGATGCACAGGACACCCTGGAAGAATTTTATGTCGTCTGGACGCCTTGCTGGCTAATTCTCTCTACGAGGATTAAAAAGCCATCTTCAGGTGAAGCCATTTTCCTGCAGCAGATAGGACTAGGATATGATTTTAACACTCTGAAAATCCGAGTACAGTGGGGTTCAGGTCACTATTCATGTGGCTTTTGGTTTACGGTTTTATTTGTTCTGTGTGGTTCATTTAGTTTGTACTCAATGTTCACAGGTGAATCTCTTGTAATTAAAACATCTTGCTATAAAAAGTTTCTCAGATAAGTTTCTTTGCACTTATGGCTCAGCAGAATGTAAAGAAATAATACATAGTACTCGTATATTGGCAAGAATTAAGGTGGGGCCAGCTACCAACTCAATGGTTCTTTCAAAGGGCGAGAGGCACAAAACCAAGAAAATTTTTGCTAATTTTTTTGCCTGCGTTTACTCAGTGCAAGTGAAGACTAAACTTTTGGAATGGAAAACCTATGTTAATTAGAATACCAAAAAGGTAATTTATAAGGCATCTTCAACAGATGCTCAAGAGGAACCTTGTGAAGCAAATAATACAGTTGTACACTGAAGGCTGCAACCCTCAAAGTACTTCAAGGAAGTGCTTGTAAATCAATGGGGACTAAGCCAAAATAATCTGAAGACTGCAGCCCTAAGATAGATCTGAACAAAAGCAGGAGTAGCACTGAACCTATTTTGGTAAAGTTTGTGGGAAAGCACCACGGCAGTAGCAGTGAACAGATGTTCACTGCGTTGTGGTTTTGGCTGCTTGTGTTTCCCTATGAATTCCACAGATTTGTATTGGGCAGCAAATCTCTAGTTCCGCAATGGATAGCTCCCAGGTTTGCTTGGACAAAAATAATGCTTGCCCGTTTCCAGCAGGTGAACAGTGGCAAGTGTTATATGGCAGTTGGCTCCAGGGATGCTTTTACCAAGAGACAGAGGTGTGGGGAAGAAGGATGGAATTGAATGTTTGAAGAATTAATAGGTGTAGATGGCAGTGTCGACAGAATGCTGGTCAAATAATCTGTCATGCAGCAGCATCTCTCAGTGTACTGTTCCTTCCAGTCATTGTTGTTTGCAGTAAAGTTATTTTATTGCTCTTTGCTAATCAATTTACACAAAATTGTTATGATAGCTTGTAAAATAGTCACTTGTTACCTGATATAGTTCCTGAGTACCAGAGTCAACACAAACATACAGAGCAAGGGCCAACTACTACTTTACCATCATTTTATGGAGACTATTTCCAAGTCGCACGACAACAAAAAGTCAACCCCTAATTACTAACAATAAAAAGCTGTCGTTGTCACTAGCTCTTGTATCGTCACAACTTGCCCTTGGTGGCCTCAGACACCAAGAACCAAGCAACAACTAATCTGTCATGTGGTAGTTTTCTCAAGTCATCTGAAGCACAAAGCACGCACTGTTAGAAGGGTAGCTGTGAAATGGTATTAGAAAGCATCAGGCTCCGACTCACCAGTGCTACTAATCCATCAGATTTTATTAGCAATAGGTTTACCCTTAAAATGGGAGCAGAAGGAAGTGAGGAAAACCTTTCCCTCATCCCATAAATACTGCTTTAGTTTAAATTATTTTAATACTTTTTTAATCTTAAAAAATACTTATTTCAGAGTCATGTTCTTGTTAGGATTATAAACTGGATTCCAGTCATTTTAAATGGGATGGATGAGGTACTGCAAAGTGTGGTTTTTTTGAGAGAGAGAGAGAATAAATTAGCAAAGGGGGACAGTCAGTCTGGAAAAAATGCTACTGGTTTGCCTGAAACTCTTCTACCTAAGTTACACCTGTTCCTGAAGGTTCCTACAACTGGAGCAGACAAGTCCCCCCCCCCCCTCCGTTTTACTCAGGAATTAGGCAGTACTATCTTAGTCTGTTTAGCGGTTTTGATGAAAATCGGTTGCACTTGATAGAGCAGTGACCAATTTAATTGGAAGGCAACAGGTCCAGTCCTCAAGCATCCACAATACAAGGCTGTAAGATGTCAAAGGGGTGAACACCATCAGCTCCTCCTCTCAGCACATATTTAGCCAGCTGGCTAGGGTTTCTCTGCGAGAAACTCAGTCCATTCCATCCCAGGCCCTTCACTCTAAGACTAGAAGGGCTTGTTTCTATTGTGCACATGGATATGCTGAAGTGTCAAAGTGAGCTAATGCAAGGAGGGGTGGGTTTTTTTGTGCTTTAGGCAGAGCATCACTTCACAGTTCAACCCTTTCCATTTTTCAACTACTGCGCATTAGCCAGTGTTTTATATTAATGAATTTTTTAAAAATGGATAAATTGGGCTGCAAGCAGCCACCTGCCCACCACTGTTAGACTGACATATCACCCACTGAAACCTTGAAGTGTTATGGGTCTTTTTAGAAACCAAAGCACATATAATGCAGCGTGAGGGGTATCTATGTAGTTTCTCAAACAGGTCTTATGGACTTATAGCAGTCCAGAAACCATCCTAAATGAACTACCCAGCCATGTGTGGAAGGGATAATCAGCAAGTTATGGCCTGCAAATCATAGCTGGAAAACCATGCTATTTACCTAAAAACTGACACACTGATGTTCTGAAAACCCTTGTGGAACAAGGGAAATATTCCAATTAAGTAAACAGCCTAAGAACAGGTTTACCAAAAGGTAACATGCCACAACCCCCTCAACTCCATGAAGTCTATCCTTAGTTTTGATCCTACTGAAACTTGCCCATCATAAGTGATTAATCTGAAGCTACATAATATATCAATCTTTCTTGCCCAAAATGTCTGTAGAAAGCATGAAAAAGTATTTTAGACCAAATTATGGGATTATCTTTCCCACCAAGCCTCCTAAATGATATGTGCCAATACAAAACATAACCAGACTGCTGTATAAAGTGTATTCAAGTTACGTAAGAGTACCGTACCTTCCAAATAAGCTTTTTATAAAAGATAAACTTTAGGTGATAAATGAGTAATGAGTATACAGAGGACTACTCTTGAAACTAGAATGTCAACATTGGGAAAATGTCAAGATTATTTACCTCAAATGCCACATTTCTACGCTTTGCTTTCTTAATAGCTCTGTTCTTCAAAACTTCTTCACTGGCCAGCGAGAAAGTTCCCACCTGCCGAAAATGATCAGATTCTGAGAACAAGAAAGTTCCAAGTGTCTTGTAAAGAATCCTAATATTCAGATCCTATAAACACTTGGGAGTTTTACAAATTGGCAAGATGTTTTTATTTTATTTTAATTAATTTTATTAGATTTTTATGCCGCCCCTCCTGCCTTCGCAACTTGGGGTAGCTTACAACATTTAAAAATACAACATAAAAACATTTAACAACCAATAGTAAAGCTAAAAACAAAAAATAGTTGTATTGCCCCTCCATCTCCCTCACCAAAGGCCCAGAGGAACAGCCATGTCTTACAATGTCGTCGGAAAGAGGAGAGGTCCAGGGCCAGAAGGCCTCCACCAGGAGGGCTTTCCACAGCCTTGGTGTGGCCACCAAGTACGCCCCCCTTATCGTCGTCGCCTGGGAAACCTCAAGGAGGGCACCACCGGCCGACCAAGAACCTGGAGAGTGAGGCAATCCTGCAGATAGGTGGGGCCCAGGCCATTTAGGGCTTTAAAGGTCAATACCAACACCTTGAATTGGGCCCAGAAAACTATCGGCAGTCAGTGCAGAGAACGGAGCACCGGTGTAACGTGCTCGTGATGACCCGTCCTCCTAAGGAGCTGAGCTGCCGCATTCTGCACCACCTGCAATTTCCAAACCATCGCCAGGGGTAGCCCCACATAGAGCATGTTACAGTAATCTTAAGGTGATAAAAGCATGGATGATAGTGGATAGGTTCGCATCCGAGACTACAGCTTAAGTCATCACACCAGATGGAATTGGCAAAATGCGCACTTTGCCACAGTTGCCACCTGGACATCCAGTAGGAGCTGTGAGTCCAGGAGCACCCCCAAACTACAGACCTGGGGTACCAGCGGAGGGCAGACCTCATCTATGATGGGGGCCACCACTTCCCTGGCACCCCCCCCGCCCAAAGCATCACCTCCATCTTGCCAGGATTCAACTTCCGGCAGCTCACCCTCATCCAGCCCCCCACAGCTGACAAATCAGGTGAGCACCGAGACTGCCAGGCCCAAGTCAGCTGAAAAAGAGAGGTACAGTTGGGTGTCATCAGCATCTTGATAACACTGTACGCAGAACCCTCCAATGACCTCTCCCAAAAGCTGCATGTAAACGCTGAACAGGAGAGGGGATAAGATGGCACCTTGCGGGACTCCACACATAAGGTCCCAGGGAGAAGATGAACCATCACCGAGCACATGTTGAGTTCTCTTGGCTAGGAAAGAGCGGAACCATTCAAGAATGGTAGCGCCTACTCCGGCTCCGTTCCACAGCCAAGTTACCAACAACTCGTGGTCAACGGTATCAAAAGCAGCCTAATATGATCAACAGGGTTGAACGGCCCTGGTCTGGCTCACGAGAGATGTAGTCGACCAAGGCCACAAGTGCAGTCTCAGTGCCATAACCTGGACAAAAGCCAGACTGAGGGGTCAAGGAAACCGATCCAGTCCAGATGCCCCATAAGCTGACGGGCCACTACCCGCTCAATAACCTTCCCTAAAAAGGGAAGGTTAGAGACTGGACGATAGCTGGCCAGGGTATCAACGTCAAGTGATGGTTTTTTGAGCAGAGGCAGCAGCAACAACACGTCCTTGAGGCAGCTAAGGGAGGTGTTGACTATCCCAGTCAGCATGGCCCCAGCGTCTCCCGGCTGGCCTTTACCAGCCAGGACAGGCATGGGCCCAGTTCACAAGTGGCTCGAACAGCCCCAAGGACATCCTCCACATCAGAGGACAATACGCATTGGAATTGATCCCATACAACAGGACAGGAGTTCAATTAACTCAGACTCACTGCCAAAAATGCAGCATCGAGAGTGATGAACTTGAGCAATTTTATCCGCAAAAAAAGTCTGCAAACAAGTCCCAGCGAGTCCCAGATGGTTCTGATTCCAGGCGGAGGGAAGCCAGACTCACCAGTCCCCTCACCACCCAGAAAAGCTCTGCTGGACGCAACTTCGCGGATGCTGAGGGCAGCAAAGAAATCCTTCTTTGCTGTCCACATAGCCACAGCATAGGTACGCAAACTGACTATATCGCAAATCGGTCCACTTCAGTACGAGAATGGCGCCACCGTCTCCCTTACCGCTTCATCCGCCGCACGTCCTCCGTATACCACGGGGACCCGCAGTGTTGGCGATTCGGGAACAGATGCCCAGGAGCCATACGGTCGATGGTCTCAGCATAAAATTCCACGAGGTCATCAAAACCAGAGGATATATCCCCCACAGCATTCTGGAACCTCCCTGGTTCCATAAGTCTCTGGGGGTGAACCAACTGAACTGGCTCCACACCTTTCCAGGTGGACTGACATGCGTCAGGATACTGGCCTGGAGGACATAATGATCCATCCAACTGTTTGGCAGTTAACTCCTAGCTGTATATTATAATCCTTACTGATCCATAAAAATACTTGGAATCTGGACAGAATTCTGTACTTGGCATTAGGCACAAACAGCATGTCAAAGCCTCCATAGCGGTATGACAGACAGAATTTACTAGATGAACTCCAAGAAATAGCCAGTCAAAAACAGAGCTCATTCTCTAAGATTGCTAGGTAAGTTATCCAAAACTCTAAAATCACATCCACCCTAACAGCTCAAAATAGACTTGTGGGTTATTGAAAAGTTTACCATGAAAAGTACCCTCATGAATGCAAAGTTCCTTTATTCTAGACAAAAATTTCTACTTCTGGAGAAAACAAATCCTTTATCACCTTTTTATCTACTGTAATAATAAGGAAAAAAAAAGCCAAGAATCTTAAGACTTGCTCAGAGGAGAAAGCGTTTGATGCAGTCAACCTGCTTCACTAGACTGTTTCCAACTTCACCAAACGTTAGTGTTTTAGCCACTGTATGCTAGAAGCAATATCCGAAAATACATGGAAAGGATTCAACTACACAATCTGATGGACCATAACTTTGGCCACAATCTATGGTCCACATATGCACAGACCTAACCTACTTAAGAATGTACCAGCAGCAATGCAGTTGGGAGGCAGGGTGCCTCCTGTGTAGCGCCATGTGTGCGTGCACTATGTGTAAACACAAAGTAGGTTAAGTCTGTGCATACACCTTGGATTGGAGCCATAGTCTCTGGTAGTACAAAAGCTAGAAAATAAAGTTATGCCAATGAGAGTTTGCGAGGCTAATTGCTCACTTTTTTGACAAGTCAAAGCATTAACCTTATTGCTTCATGCAGTACATGTAGAAGTTTTAATAATCTTCTTCCGATGTATCTTGAACCAGCATTTTAGCATACAGGCATTCTACTAATTTCAACCTGTTGAGGATAAATAAAGCCAATACATGTTTTGTTAGCTAGCTGCATTATCTTGCTGACAAAAGAAACCAGCAATCCTGTACCTCCTCCGCTTCATCATCTTGATCCCAATTCCTGTCAGTCAACTCCTTTTCTGCAATCCTCTTTGCCATTTTACAGTACCTGTGCACAAAAGTTTCAGTAATCAGCATTTTAAATTTTTTTACTCAACACAAATGATTTCAAAGGAATCAGGTACTACCTAGAATCAGTTTGTATTGCTAGAAATTAGTTTCCATTAGTCAAAATCCCAAAAGTTTGAATGAAGAAACAAGCATGCTTAAATAATTTTTACTATACATACTAGAACCACAACTTTGCTTCAAGTCAAAGACACAGCAGCCAGATCCTATTTAAAACTACCTATATTTAATCAATGTGGCTTTGAGATAATTGTGGAAGCCATGCAATATTGCATGCAAAAAGAAAAGCCGGCTTTCACAACTTCTAAAATGGACTATAGAAGATCAAAATTCTAGGCTACAAGCCAAAACCCCAGAAGTCTTAGTTATGTGCCTAGACAAGAGTGTGTAAAGGGTACAAAAGTTTTTAAAATAAAGGAAGTTTGCACTTTGGCTTCAATTTATTTGATGCTTGAGCCAATCTACCTGCTAACTGTTGAACTTGTGGGGAGGGAAGGAGCAAAAACTAGTCTGAAAATCTGAACATCCAGCAGTTTTTTGGATGTTTTTACAACATGTCAAACCCTTGTAACAGTGGCTAATGTTTGGCAGGCCTACAACTGAATAATTGTACTTTCCAATTAAGTGAAAATTCTGTATATACACTCTCACCAAGAATGTGTATATTAAACCAACATTGTCATGTTTGACTTACCAATAGACAAAGATATTTTGCCCTGCAGTTTAATGGCAACCTCATCCCCCACAACTTTCAAAAAATAATTATCTGTGAACTGAGTATTTTTAACCCTCATACAGTGTGCTGGAAAACTGACATGTCTTGGGTGTTTTTTATATCCCCGTCCTTGGCACTGACATTTCTGCAATGTGTAAACTAACATGAAATGTGTTGGGGTAGTTTTTTTTTTTAGTTTTTTTTTTAAACTCCAGGTGAAAAACCTGGGGTTCAAAAAATACCCCATGGCAAAATAAATTGTTAGTGGTAACCAAATTTCCTTTTGAGCATATTGTGTACCTGGGTCCAGGTGACAATATCCTAGAAGGGCAAAGTTGGAAAGCTACTAACTTGCAAGTTTTTTTAAGAAATGTACACCCAGCGGTAGGAAAACACCCCCAGAAAATGTCTGAGGGTTAGAAGTCTATACAGAATGAAGCTTTATCTAGAAGGTAACAAGTGGGAGTCAAACAAACTTACATTAGAAATAAAAATCAGCCTTAAATATCGACCCTCTTGAAGTTTTTAATCTGTTTACAAAATAAAAAGAACTACAAATTAAGCACTTAGTAGTTAGCAAACATTTGTTGACATGACAAACTACACCACCACCCACTGAGTTCAAGTAGCACCAATTCTATATCCTTTAATTCAAGCCTTTAAAAACTAATTTGGAGACTTATTACAGAGATTTAAGCCTCCGTCTTTAACACTGTTCAACTTGTCTAAAGCCTTGGCCTTATACTTAAAGTACACAGAACTGAACTGAGCAACCGATTTAATTAACATAAGTACATATGATTACTTCCAAGTTGCACCTTTATTTTTACATTTTAAAATACCTTTTACAAAGTCTTTACAAAACCTGTAAGGCTCTGATTGACAATTGTTTATATATAGTCTTGTTAATTTCAGTGTAAAGGTTCACATGGAAGAATTTTCAGGATAAAGGCCCAATTCAATAGTTTGGTTATACTAACGTAAGTAGATTAGCTTCTTATCTTGTAGCTGATTTCAACTCCCCTCCCCCGCCCCTTGCGTAAACATCAAGCAGACTAGATTTCACTGCTGATTGATTAATCATTTCCATATATTTTTTAATGTTTTTTTCTAAAAAGACAAGTTTGAACAGAAAGGGTCTTCAAATACATTATACTGAGATAAGTAATTTAATACAGAGCTTCACCCTTCAGACAAATAAGGCTGATAATACTCTTTTGTAAATTCATTGACCCTGTCAAAGCTAGCTTGCTTTTGACCATGGTGTGATGATTGATGTTTGACCTGGTCAGCTGCAGGTTTAAATTCTAGCACCTCTAGTAGCTTTAAACACACAATTGGATGTTCAGAAGGCCTTTGACAGGATCCCCTACCAGAGGCTACTGACAAAACTGAGCAGTCATTGACATTATTGGCTCAATGTGCACCAGCAATCAGAAAGGCTCACCACATATTGGGGTTAATTAAAGGGATAACAAAACAAAAAATAAAAAGTGTCACTATATAAATCTATGGTGTAACCACACATGGAATACTGTGTCCAGTTCTGGTCACCCCATTTCAAAAGAGACATAGTGGAATTCTAGAAGGTACAGAGAAGAGCAACAAAAGTTATCCACGGCGTAGAGCAGCTTCTGTAAGAGGAAGGGCTTGATAGGTTAGTGCTTTTCAACTTAGAGAAGACAACTGAAAGGTTATACAATGCAGGGCATGGTAGTCCATTTATTAACTGCAGCAAAACCAAGTAAATTAGGAAGCCACTGGAATGGAATTTAGATGACTGTCACCGCATTTAAACCCCATGGGGGGGTGGGAGCAGGAGGCTGGCCAGCTAGTCACCTTGTTAGAGGACCCTTCCTGCCATCGGGCCAGTTGATAGGAAGAATCATAGCATCCAAACCAACACAGCTCCAGTGACTCTAGAACTGCACAAAAAGGACCAAAGCTGTAGCTGCCATTTGAGCCTATTGCCTGCCACTGAAGCTTGAAGTTGCATAGTCTCCCTGCACACTGAAAATAGGGTTGGGGTAATGAATTTGGATTGTCACCACGTGCAATCAGAACTGCAACTGTTCTCCAGAATGCGGAGAATTCCAAGTCTTCTTAACAAAGATTAGTTATTCTGGAATAACAGTCTTAAACCATATTTCTGGCGAATGATACAAGTCTCCCCTTTAAGGACCGAATCCCAAGAACAAGATAGTTAAAGTGCTGTAATACAGTCTTAATAAAAAAAAAAGACGATCATGAGAACACAATTCCAGCCTTTGAGAACCAAAAGACTGCGACATGCAAGAATAATACACACTGTCAGAGAGCGAGCCCCCTTCACTGTGTATTAGGCGTGTTGCACTCCTTTGGTTCTCAAAGGCTGGGTGTGTGTTCTCATGATCATCTTTTCTGGATTAAGAACACAGCAGCGCACTTGCAAAGTCAGGAAATGATTTCCCTCGTTGTGGAAAAAGGCCTTAATGGACCAGCTCCGCCTAGGAGTAAGTTACCTGGACACAATACCATGAGCGTCCTACACAAGAAATGCGCACAAGCCGATTAGACTGGAGACAGCCGCTACCACACAATTATTAACTTTAAAACTAAGCCAACTCAACAAAGGGTGGATGGTTACTTTGTGGGCAGGGGCTGGGCGAGAGCTGAGCGATGGGTAGAGTCCTGTGACCGGCAACAAACCCCCCCAGAGGGGGGGGGGGCGTGTTTTGAAGACAAATTCAGCCTCAGAAGCCCAGCCACCCGGGCGGGGGGGGGGGAAACACGCTCTAGCGCTACGTAAGAACCTTTGGGTTTATACCCCGGGGACCAGCTTGAAAGCGCGCGGGGAAAGGAACGAGAAGCTGGTGCCACAGGAGATCCCCCGGGAGACTAACACGTCTCTCCTCCCCCGCTTGGAAAAACCAATGTAGAGCCCCCTTCGGGGGTACCGGGGGAAACGGGCAGCGCCAGGGGGAGATGGGAAGGCGGCCCCTCTGTTTTCTTCCATCCCCGGCGCGAGAGGGAGGGACAGGGCAACCCCGGGCCCGGCGGCGCAGTTACCTTGCTCGCTCGCTCCTTCCTTCCGCTTCCTTTTCCGGACACGCGGCGGCGGCGCCTCCTGCCGAGCTGCGGGGCTGAGGCTAGGGCTACAGAAAAGGGAGTAGGAGGTGGAGTCTGGTTCGTAGGACGTCTGGGTCCGGGGCTCGCTTACCATCCCCGCACCTCACTCACGCAGGAGACTGGGCGGCCGCTGCAGCCTCTACCTGTACCCGACTCTGTCACACAGCAGCAGCGCTAGCAGCCATTTTGTTTTCAACCCCTATATATATATATATTCATTTTTTTAAAGGGGGGGGGAGCGCGAAACCGTCACCAACAGTCGCTGCTCCTAATGCGCAGGCGCGCTTACCTCAGTCCAAGCTAAACCAACCCCGAAGGAACGCGAGGCCTCGTGCTCGACGGTTGGAACGTGTGTCACGTGTTGCTAGCAACCAATGCCCCTTTGCCTTGGTTTTCTCGTCACCAAAAACACCGGCTTTATTGGCGCATGCGCTTTCCCGCTGAGGTGGGTGGAGGAGAATGCAGGAGCTGGTTTCCCGCCCCAATTCTAATTCTGATCACGTGCCCCCAAGCTGCTCGCTGTGTCAAACGGCTTCCCTAGTGCTGTGTGTTCTGGTGCGGGGGGAGGTTGGTTATGGTAATAAAGATGGCCTTTGCGGATTGTCAGGTAATGACGTTTATGCCTGTGTGTTATATAAAACATGCCTCTCTACGACATCAACATGCACTCACTCTGTAATGGCATCCGCATCAGCTGGGAGTTTTACCACTGGCTTTAACTGGCTCAGCTGTTGAGCCACAGCTACACTTGTATGAAGAAGCTCTCGATTATGGTACCTTGAGTGGGGCTAGCTGTAGTGGGATTCATTTAGTTTTGATATTGTAACAGCATAGCCTGGTGATGGTCCGGAGACTGCAGCTGGTGCAGAATGCGGTGGCTCGTCTGCTGAAGGCGACGGGAGCATGTTACTCCATAGTTCTGTTTTCTGCGCTGGCTGCTGATAGTCTTCCAAGCCCAATTCAACGTGTTGGCTTTGACCTTTAGAGGCCTAAATGGCCTGGCCCCACCTACCTGCAGGAGTGCCCTCCTTGTGGTTTCCCCATGAGGAGGCCTTTGATGAGGGTGATGGGATGCATGGGTTGGGTTAGGGAATTGGGGGTTATTGTTTTTGTGTTCTGTTATTTTAATTATGGGGTGAACAAATGTTGATTTCAGTGGATTTTATTATATGTTTTAAAATGTTGTTAGCTGGCCTCAGATGCTTGTAGCAGGAGGGGGACGGCATACAAATTCAATTATAAATACATAAACTTGGTCCTTGGCTTGTATATAGCCAAGTAATCATAGCAACTTTGCAAGTCAACTGTTGTATAGAATGAAAAGTGACCAATTTGATGAATGTAAATTAGACCCAGATACTATAGGTTGATCACTTATTCGTCTGACCATTACAAATAGGGGTAAGTACAAAATGGTCAAATGAATAAATGATCACCCAGTACATGCACTACATAACAGAAGAGTGGTTGGTGTGTGCTGACCAGACCTGTCCTCTTGTGAGTTGAAGTCCCGCATTACTACTACTGCTACTATTACAACTACTATGGGTAGTTGAAATCCCCCATTATTACTACTTCCTGTCTCCTTGAAAGATCTGCAGTTGTAGGAAGGCATCCACTTCTTCTACTTGGTTTGGCGGTCTGTAGTAGACTCCAACAATGAAATTGTTTTTATTTCTTTCACTTTTTATTTTCACCCAAATACTCTCCACAGGACTGCCATACTCACTCTCATGGATTTCTGTGCAGGTGTATGCATTTCGGACATATAATGCTACTCCCCCTCCCTTTCTGTGGCATCTAGTCTCAAACAAGTGTTATGCCGCACGGTGTTCTAATTTCTGAATTACTGACTAGTTAGTGACAAAGGGGAAAGAAACAATTTCTTTTTAGAGAAAATCTTCCATTTGTTTGATTCATCCAACTATGAATGAATATACCCAATGTTTTATTTGTTTTTAATTCTGGGAGTAAAGCTATTGATATGATAAAGTATTTAATGGTGGGGAAAATAAGCATTAGTTGCAGATGTAGGCAGCATATTGACTGTTGTGCAGAACTTTAGTCTTAAAGGCAGGTGCTATCCGTAAAAAAAACATTCTCTAAGTGCAGGAATTTCCACCCTCACTTACTTCAGCTCTGCAAAATGAAGCCAAAAATAAACATTCCCATGATTTGCAATATGGTGGTTATTAGTTTGGTTTTTCAGGTTCATTGCCTTTTATGTTCTGTTTATTTTCCTCTCGTCTCTCTTGTTTTTACCTCTCCCCTGACTGGCTTTACATACGTGACTTTGTTTTTAGCTATCTAGTGCCATTTAACATGAACGATAAGGATGTTCTCATTGAAGACAGGTCTTCATCATTGAGGACTGAAGTTAAAATGTGTGCATCTTGACTCTACTCCTGAGTACATTAGTTAGGATACAAACCTTGCCAATTACAGTCAATGGAAGCTGAGCCACTGATTTCAATGAAGACACAATTGCACCTTTATAAGTCTTTTCCTTTTTCAACAATAAACTTATAGTATCATTCTACAGCTGCTCCTTCTCTGTCACATTTAAAACAAAAATAAAATAAATTTTATTAATGAAAAACACCCTCCATCATTGCCACTGCTACCCTTTCTTTAGTTTTTGTAAAGGACATTCAAGTTACACAAGACATTTTTTTTTTCTCATCAGGCTCTCTCATTGAGTTAATTTGTCTTACCTAAACTATATCTGGATCCATTTAATTAATTAATT
>QEPC01003635.1:1700313-1724606 GCA_003113815.1 Sphenodon punctatus | reverse complement strand
GCCAGTGTTCTGAGGTGAAAAGGAAGTGATTGGGCAGGCTGGCTGCTACTCCAAGCTTCTCCACCCCTGGTGTCTGGAAGTCTGCTCCTCAGCTGACTCCCCCTCCCTGTCACATTTTGCCTTCCGGTGACACGTTTTTGCCACCCGAACACGATCCGAACTGACCAAACTGTTCGGTCATTTCGACGTTCGGAATCTAGTTCGGTTCGGTCAGTTCGTGTTCAGATTCGGGTTCGGTTATCTGAACAGGCTGAGTTCAGGCCGAACTCCGAACTTCCGAACCGCGTTCGCCTATCCTTACTGAATGGACTGGGACAGGCTGATTTGCCTCTCTGCCCATAGCTAACTCATCTTCTTGCTCAGCTTGTCAGCCACACTATTTGACCTCTCAAACTGCTGCCAGAGGCGAGCCCAGTGCTTGTCCTCCCATCAGTATCCAGGCTGGCCTTGGCAGCAAAGGCATTGTGTTCGACCGCACCAGCTGCCTACGCTCCCTAACCATGCCATTAATGACATCATGGATCTTCTTGTCTGTGTGCCACATGGTCTCCCGAAGCAGCTCCCTTGCCAAATCCTTCCTGAGCTGCCAGTTGTGGACCCGCAGGTCCTTGTTCCGCTGGCGCTTGTGGCTGGGGGTTCTTGTCTGCGTCCATTGCTCTGGCAGACCTGTAACAAGGCAACCAGGAAAGCCATTAGTTCAGATCGCTCCACCCACCTTTCTACCCTAGTGTTTATGGCTCCCACCTGCCCAATTTTCAGCCCTCTGTCTGCCTAAAGGTAAGTGGGAATCAGTACCTGGCCTTTGCAGCTGCTGGGGCGGGATCCCAGTGCCACACAGTTCTCCTTCCTTGATCACTGTGGAGAAGTGAAGAACATAGAGAAATCAACCACCGCCATTTGTGTCCTCCCTCCAGCTGTCATTTTGGTTCCCCTCTGGTTGCCATTTTGGCTTCCATCCACCCACCAGTCCCACCATGGTGCCTCTACCCACCAGCCCACAGGCCTGCCATAGTGCCTTTCCACCCACTTCCTGCACCAACTATTCCTATCCTGTGCAGCTGTGTCCCATGAATTTTAGATAACAATAAACAGAAAACTTTATCATGCAACTTGTAAATGCAAACATACACCCCCCCCTCCACCCCCGGTGCTTTACCTTACTGTTCTCCTCTGCCACCTCCTTGCCAAAGGTGGGATCGGGGTCCTCTGTGCCCTTGACCAGAACCTCGGTGGCTCCTCAAACAAGGGCTGGATCTTGAGTTAAAGAGGATACATCATGAGAGTCACTGAGTCCATGATGACCCATGCTGGCTCTGGGACGGAGACAGGCATGAAGAGATGTGCACTGATGGTTGTGGTTTTTGTGGTGTGATCTGGAGCAGCTACAGCAAAGGTGCAGCCTTAGAGGTGGGATGAAACGATGGCTCCATCCACACAGAGGAACCAGTCCAGGGCGTTCTCGGTGGCTGGACCCCGGCTCTCAGAGGAAGCATGACTGGCCCCGAGTCTGCTGGCCTTCTGTCGGGCCTGCAAGACATGGCTGTTCTCCCAGGCCTTCGGAGGCGGGGAGGGGAGGGGGAGCTAAATTTTTGTATGGGGATATTTTTAAATTGTTTTAAATATCTGTGTAGATTTTTATATTGTAATAAATTGTTTTTTTTATGTTGGAAGCCACCCCGAGATACGGTAGGCATAGGGGGTGGCATATAAATGGAATAAAATAAATAAATAAATATCTGCATCTCATAGCTGGAGGCAAAGTTGTTGTCCTGGACCTCCTTATATCCATATCTCTAGTCCTTGGCGCACTGCTGGCACTGGTTCATGTCTTGGGTGTATCCCTGCTGCACCATTTCGACCAAGAGCTCTTGGAACTCTGCCTTGTTCCTGTAGTACTTCACTGGGGCATAATGAACCTTCTGCACCGCTCATAGAGCGATTAAGGTCTTGGTCTTTTCCTCAGTTCTGGGAATGCAGTATCGGCGGGTGGATCTGTAGGTAAAATGAGAGGCTGCAGTTGAACAGTGACGGTAGTGGTGCTGGTTGTTGCCTGGCTATCAGTATTAGCCATGTAATGGCCCCAGTGCTGCTAATCCTCTGCAAATCTTTCCTGAGAATGTAGAAGCTAGGAATGGGCAAGCATTGGGCATGTACTGCCAAACAAGATGAGCGGAGAGAAAGTGGCTTGGTGGGCTTTTAAGACTAATGTTATGCACGCACCAGTGAGAGTGAGAATGGAGAGAGAGGTTGGAAATGGTTGCTTCTCCGAATACTCTAGGCTTTTCGCCCATGACACTCTGGTGCTGGCCGACATGTACAAACGGAGGCACTGCACTCAGATTAATTGATGAGACACGGATATGTGGGTGAGCATTAGCTTGCATTTGCCTGCACATCAGGCCCTGAATGCTCCAGGCCCTTGCTGTGAGTGGGGGCTGCATGTCTGGTGGGTGGTGGCTATATGGCCAGTGGGGGCAAACACCTAATAAATGGGCAGGTGTGGGCTACTGTCTTGTTGTTTTTTTTACACCCAGAGAGAGATGGTGGCACTGGCATCCTTTCTAAACACCAACTAAATCATCTTATTGTCAGGACGTGCGCTCCCTCAGCTGGGGGCTCCGGCACAGCGGGCCCGCTGACTCGGAGGCGGGCCCGCCTCGGAGGCTCTGTGGGAGGTACGGGGCCGACGCTGGGGAGGCGAGGGGGCGGGGCCACATAGCGAGGAAGCGTGCTGCTGACCACGCCCCCAGGAGCCCCAGAGCGGCATCAGGTGTGGCGGTGAGACAGCAGGGCTCCGCCCTGAGCAAGCAGGGCATCGTCAAGGGGAATGACTACATAAAGTACCGGCGGGGCCTGACTCCCCCGCTGGTAATCATTCTTGAGAGACTGGCCCCTTGCCTTGGAGATCCATAAACCATTCTTGTGTTCAGGTAGAGTGAATGATCCTCGTGTTCCCCCTTCCTGGTTGCGTGAGAGGTTGAGTGTGAGTACAAGGTGTGTTGTTATCCCCTATTTTGTGTCCTGTATAATTGAGGAGTGATCTTTATTGTTGGGGAAGACCTTTGTCCTTTATCCAGTACCTTGTTGTCTTCCCTACTCCCCTACCTTCCGTGCACATACCTTTTGTGAGAAAGTCCAGTCCCCCACTCACCTAGATCCTTGCTCCCCTTCCCCCCTTTCCATTCCCCTCTCCCTGGAGCCTCTCCCTTCCCCCTCCTTCCCCCCACATAGCCACACGGTGCCCTGGGCCCCAAGTAGTTCCCCGAGTGTGTGGGTTTCCCTGGTGTTTCTACATCTTGGTTTTCTGAGGCAAACAGCTACCTTTTCGCCTTGTCCCGATGATGAAAAGGGTTGCCTTCTAATATTGAGGGAAAGTCCACCTTCCACCCTGAGGGACCCTAGCCTTACCGAGCTAGGTACATGCATTAAGGATAGTTGCCTCTGGTTGTCCTTGTCTGTAACCTTTCTGTGCGTCCCCCGAGTGTGGGGCTTCCCCTCTTCCCTGCTCCTTTTCCCCTCCTTCCCATCCCTACGTGACACTTATGCCCAGGAGTATGAGACTTTATTAGTCTTTCCTATCCTTAAATGCATAACTTCAAAAATACTATTGCTTATAAAATCAGCCAGTCCTCTTAAAAATCCAGCTACATGCAATACAACTAATATATTCTTTAAATGGAGCTACTATATTTAGACTTTAAGTGTATTTTATATAAGCAGCCATGGTTTAAAAGTGTCAGGAAATGAAGAGTACTATTTAGAACTGCAAGAGAAATTTAGGGTAAGCAAAATGTAATTACCCAGGTTGGAACTTGGCCAAAACTAAATTTAACACTTCTCTTCTTGTAAAAAGGTCTATGGGATCTTCAAAGAAGACAAAAGGTCAGCGCTTCAGTTTTAAGTCTTATCTGAAGGGCAACGCCTCCAGCTACTTAATGCTCCAAAATAGATAACTGGGCTGTGGCTCAACTCCAGAAACAATATCTTTTATATATATATATATTTTGAGGTTGTCCATACTAATCCTCAATATCAAGTCAAGTTACCCATCACTTCCTTTACAAAATGCAAACAGTTAACAAAGGAATGAGTAATTAAGGACATTGTAAATCATATAGCACCTTCCTAATATCTAACTAGGTTATTCCTTTGAAATATAATAAATGTATATTTTATCATAACAATCTTAACTCTGGTCTATGGCCTGTTATTGTTTATGTATTGTTTTTAATATCGGATACTCTCTCCTTTTCCATTGACCTAGGCCATGCAGTCTCCTTATTTTCCCAGTGCCTGTCAGCTGTGGGGGCTTGGATGAGGTCAAACCATCTGCAATTGAATCCTGACAAGACGGAGGTGATGTTGGTGGGCAAAGACTTGGGGGACCTGGGGGTGGTTGGATCTCCTCTTGTTGGGGGGGTTCATCCTCCCATGGTCTCTCAAGTGCGGAGTCTGGGTGTGCTCCTCGATTCGCGGCTCAGCCTGGAATCTCAGGTTGTGGCCGTGGCNAACTAAACTTTCCCATTTTCCCATTATTAAACATGAATTTCTTATCATAATTTGACAAAATACAATTTTTTCACAGTGCATTGTCTGTTTGTACACAACTGCATTGTGTAGAACGAATTGTATAATGTTATGTACACTCACATTGTTAACACTTTATTGAATTAATTGTATTAAATTTGTATACATGTAAAGCACAGACTTAATGCACTGTGAAAAAATTGTATGTTGTCAAATTATGATTGGAAAATGTATTTCTTCACTGTTTGATGTACGTGTTTTAAAGATTTTTGATAATCTGGCCAAGGTGAAAACCAGTGCCAAATAAACTGAACTGAATTGGTTTTTCTTCCCCAAGGGTGCTTTCAGATGTTACGCCACCACGGTCAGCCACGGTGAATCCCCCTATGAGGACCGTGATGGCGCAATGTCTGTTGAGCCGAAAAGTGATTCCCGCCAGATGTTCACCCCCGGTGGGAATCACTTTGACCACGCTTTCGGAGGTCCAGCTGGCCAGACCTCCGAAAGCGTGGTCAAAGCAATTCCCACCAGGGGTGAATACCCGGCGCGAATCATTTTTTCAGTCCAACAGATGTGACATTACCACAGTCAACCACGACGGGATTCACCGTGGTTGACCATGGTAATGTCATGTCTGCTCCCGAACCATGGCCCAGAATTGGTGGCCATGCCCGCTGCCAATTCTGGGCCGTAGTCAATACCCTGGGGGGCAGGTGGGCAGGCGCTGCGGCCTCATTGGCTGCTGTGCTCACCCGTCTCCCAGAGGGCAGGCAACCTCGGGAGCATGGGGGGCAGGGCTGTGTGGCCACACGTTGTGCTGCGCAGCCCTGCCCCCCTCCCCCGATTCCCCTCCGGAATCAACCGGTATGTCTGTTGATGGGCCGTTTTGATTCTGGATGGGAATCAAATGGTGATTTTCGTGTCGGGGTCAATGGGCGCCCCAGCACGTCTGAGATCTCCCCAAGTGCAAAACTTTCCATTTATGTTGACTGAATTTCATTCTATTAATTTCAGCCTTGATTTTGCAACTCTTCTTTCAATTCTAGACCTTTCTTCCAAGGTGTCAGCTACCCCTCCCAAAAATTTGACATGTGCATAGGTTTCTGAAGGAATGGGGTCTTAGAATGAGAAGCGGTTCAGTGAGCAAGCTAACAGGGCAGAGCACAATAATTAAAGGCTCTGCATACATCAAGATGTCAGGGGACATGTGAATGGAGAAATCTTTGCTGCTGAAAAGGGGCAGGAGAGTGTGATAATTTTGTATAAAATTTTTGAAAGCACAGAGGAACTTTGAATTGTATTTTGGAGGAAATGGGGAAGCAGTGGAGGGTTTTACAGACTGGGGAATTTGTGGTCATGCTTGCTTGCTTGTGAATCAGTTTTCAAAGCTAATAAAAGAGAAGCTTAATATTTAGCTGTGGTGTTATAATATCTCCCTCTGTCCTGCCCTTAGTTTCAGTTTTTAGGGAACCAGAAAGATTCTCAACTGTACTATCAATATTTCCCCACTTTCCTGTGCATAGGACAAGTGCCCTTGAGAAGCCTGTAACTTTGGATTTGCTGATTGTCATGTAGACAAGGACATTTTTAGAATGAAAGCTCACAACAATCCATTTGTAAATCTTCTTGAATATATGAAAGCATAATCAGGCTGACTCAGACAGCCAGGCTATAGCATATCTCATTTGAATTCTCCCTTCCTCCAGGCCCGTCTGCAAGAAATATGCATACATTGTACTGTAAGTAGGAAACATGAATGATAACAATACTCATCTCTGGTAGAGTTTGAATGTATTTTAGTTTCAAATGTATCTGAGCATTTACCTTTCTTCATATTCTGGATGTAACTCTAACATCTCTTTATAAAGCCTTTTCTTGTACCTATACACTAAAACCCTGAAGTATCACAACCTCTCCTGCCCCATTATTCCTCACTGCTGCTCAAAAACGGTATTGTCTGCAGTAAGTTGCATGTTCTCTTATTGAGCACCTAAGGCCTGATTTGAAAGCCTTACTCATGCGAGTTGTTCTTACTCAGATTAGTACATCAGTTGAGATCCATGTGGACTATTCTTATGAGATTTGCAGGATTTGAGAGTCTCACCTTCCAAGATGACCATTTTGAAAAATCTTTTCTTAATATAAATAGTTGCATGCTACGTGTTGTGCTGCACTCTTTTATAATAAACAAAGAAACTATGCTCCTAACATATAACAAGAAAGGAAAAGTACAGTTAGTGTTCATACTTATATTCTATTAATTTCCCAAGTACTAAGAATTTGCCTCTGAGAATCGCTTCCTTTGCAAGCAGAAGGTAATGACAGAATGATTTTCAGAATGCAATGTCATGCTATTTGATTTGGAAAGCTGCTGCAGTAGAACATCACTGTATATGTTTTAGTGTTCTGAATGATGCATCATATCTATAGTACTGCTGAGTAAGGTATTGTTGTCCTTTAGTATTGCTGCTACTGGCCTTATTGCTGGTTGGCATATGTTGTGCTCTTATCTAACAATGTAATTAGTTCTGATGTCAGCAAATGTATTGTCCTGATTATTAATGACACCATTGCCCTCCTTAATTCATCACCTAATACATCAGCTTCAAAGAGGCATACATGTCGGCCTTAAGTTGAGGTGCAACTAGAGCCAGGGACAGATTTTTCCCAGATGTAGAAAAATAGGCAATGGGCCAGATCTGAGGACTATGGGAACTGTGCACAAGAGGGGCACTCAGCAGTGGATGGATAGATTAGGGACAGGATGCACATTAGGGTCCTGCAAAGCCAAATTCAAGGGAAACTCCAAACACAACATTATTGATTGCCACAGTGTCCCATATTTCAGATAGAATTTCATATGTTACTTGATCCGCACTTTTGCATGGAAGGTTGAGATTTACATATTTATATACTATGAATCCAACTTTTCAATTTCTTTTAAATTTCAGTATTTTGAATTGGGGGTAGAAGTAGTGGAGATACACAGCCTCCCAGTTGTGTATCAACTGGGAGTGACAGGGGTGACTGCCTGAGGTCATTTAGCACTGTGTCAGGCACCTGATCATCAGGATTGACATCTGGCAGAGCTTCACCAGGGACTCTGCCTGCCCAGTCATCCAACATGAGTGCCAGAACTTCATCAGCACCACAAGCCCCTAGTACCAAGGGGTCCATGAGTTGAGGTGCATGGGACTGACCTGTAGGTAGAGGTGCCTGGGAAATCGGTATCATCGGTTCAGGTGGTGCTGTGGAGGTGATGGAAATGTGGGCTGTGGCACCAAGAGAAGTGGCTGTTGAGGCCGATTGCCAGTAGGTGTTGGTGCTGTACCTTGCTGGAGAAGCTTTAGCTGGTCCGCTGTAGCTGATTTGACTGTCTGCTGAATCAGGGCCCCCAGGAAATGCTGCAAGGGTCGAAATATGTTCTCAAAATCCTCAGTCGAGGAGTACTGAGGCTGAGAAATAACGGTGCATAATGGGCTGAGTGGTATCTGGAGCTCTGAGTCAAAGGACTAGTCTGTCCAGTTCTGGGAGTGTCTTTCTCGGTGCCATAGATTGATGAGAACGTGGTGATTCTGGTCCAGGGGAAAACCTGGGCAAGGGTGAGCGGTGCCGCCTCTTCTTGTTGTGCACTGACTCTGTGATAGATGTTGATGGCACCGAGGTTTTCTTCTTTTTCTCCAGTACTGGACTCTCCAATATTTGAGAGGCTCCAGTTGATGAAGCAGGTGGCACTGTTATTTTCTGACGGTGATAAGGTGTCAAAGACTTAGCCGGTGGTATTGCTGCCTCAGCGCTGTCCTGATGAAAGGTCTGAGGGGAGACCTGTTGTTACAATGACAAGTACACCGCACCGCAGTCTGGGGCTGATGCCTTGTCCAGGGTCTGTGGAGGCCTAGACACCATGGCTTGTTCAATTAGGTATTCAGCAAGCCAGTGGGCCCTTTCTTTCCTTGTCCTAGCCTTAAATGAGTGGCAAATAGGCCAGAGGGAGGAGTTGTGTTGTGCTTCCAGACAAAATAGTCAGTGGATGGGCCATGCATCGAGGTACAGTTAATTGTTTTTATTCTTCTTGTTCAGGTTATTTTCAAGAGAGCAGTCCTTGCTAGCCAGCCTAGAGTTCTTCAACGTTAAGGTATGTAGAGGAGAAGAGTTAGTTTGTGTCTGATCTCTGGCTAAGGTGGGAAAAGACTGGAGGGCCATGAGCATGGCGCTATAGTATTTATACAGGGCTCCTATGACATCATGCTGCGCTCCCTACGTGGTCCAGCTTGGAGACGTCTGTCTGATCTCGGCACCTGATGGCACCAAACACCATCTGTGTGAATACGGAGAGGCTCTCCAAGGTGAAAGATTTTATCTAGTGTGCTTAATCAGCCAATAGAAGCTGGAAAGCAACCCGTAAATATCTCTTCTTTGGGGGAGAAGGAGGAACATTTTGGAAAATAACATTTTTATTTTAAAAAAATGTTGAAATGAAAAATCTACAGGGACTAAGGTGTCTGTGTTTCATTTCTGAACTCTTTGAATCTGCAATTTTCTTTTGCTGTAAACAGGCATCTAAAGAAAATGGTGCTCAAAATTATTGTGCAAAAGGTCCCCCCACCTCTCCCAGTTTTCAAATATCCTTCTGATTTGAGTACAGGAACATATCAGGAAACATTATGATTTGCTGAGCTCACATTTTTTATTTTTGAAAATTAGAGATCATGCTGCTGTTAGGGATAGGAAGGGAAATGGACCCCTGAGACCCCACGCCACAGGCACCCAGACACACTTCTTGCGCCCTAGGGGGCTTAGCTCTAAATGCGGGAACAAACAACCCCTCAGGTTCTTATTTGGCCCATTTACTCCAGTAGGAGAGAAGGCCAGATCATCACAGGGGTTATGGGAACAGCAAGGCCCTGAGCGTGCCCCCTTGCTCACACACCATGCACCACACCCATAACCCTCTATTGCACCCCCACTCACCCACACAGTGCTCTGGGAACAGGGAGAAGGTACAGGAGTGGTGAGGGAAGCAGGGTACAACCAGGAATGAAGTGGAGGGAACAAGAGTACTCACAACCTCGGTACACAGGGGAGGACGGACCCGCACAAGAAGGGAAGAATATAGTGGAACCACACCTTACAACCACACCACTCTTACCTCCGCTCACACACACAAACTCACTCTCCACTCAGCTCTCCACTCATTCATGCACTCTCACAGCTTCCGACTTCTAGGTTCACACTACAGCTAATCCACACATGAGGGGGCCAATATCACAGTGTCACTGATCACCGGCAATGCTGTGCTCTTTGGCCTCTCCCTATATTTGGGTGACTTTGCCCCCCCTGCGCGCGTATGCACGCAGAGCGATGCAACTCCCTGGAAGGCCCTGCTGTCACTCCCTGGAAGGCCCTGCTAGAAGCTGGAAGCTGTCACTTTGCGGCACCTGCGGGGGTATATCACTCTGTGACGCCTGTGGGTGTGTGTGTCACAGAGGAACATAGGGTCACACACGTCTAACATGGGCCTACATGTAGACTACGAGTCGGGTAAATATGTAATGCAAAAGGTTCCACATGTACGTAATGTTACAATTGAGAACTGTAAAACTCAAATTAGGGCTGTGACACGTGACCAAGCTCCAGGAAATGCAAAGAGCTACAAAGAATATGTATTTGGTAACCCTGGCCAGACAGACCTGCAGAGATGCAAAACAGCCTTCATGTTGGCCTAGGTTGCCTACGTGACAGGTCACACATTTCCATTTCCCCTAGGTGGGAAACCCAAGACAAAGGGACGAGGCAGGATACTTAAGCAAGGGCCATTAAGCCAGCTTCGCTATCGCTTGTCCGGAGCTCTCTCCCTGAGCAATCTCGAGCAGTTACATCTGCATACAAAAGCCTGCCAGCAAGTCAGGCTGGAGACCATGAACTGAGAGAGACAGGATTTCGCTCTCTAGCAACTCTAAGTCTGGAGATGCAGTCGCTTACACCAAAGGACTGAGAGAAACTTATGGATCTTTGTAGGGTAAGATGCTTATTTAGGAACTCAACCAGTATAGATCAGGAATGCGTTATATTTACCTTTGATTTCTAGTAACTACTCTGTATCAACTATCTTGCTTATGTAATCAATAAACTTACTTCTTATCTTTATGAAGAAGTGTCAGTGTCTAACATTGGAACACAAGTGAGCAACAAGAGCCCTCAAGCTCTTGCAAACCCAGAGAGTAAAGAGTTTGTAAACGGGAAGGATCGGGCCCTTGAGTGACAAAGGATTTGTCCCTGTGACAGGCTTGAATTAGCCAGAGAGAGAAACTAATTCAAGCGGGCTGTGCACGAGGGAAACTGAGTCACTCAAACCTGGTAAAGTGGGGGTGCGGGACCTCCAACCCGTGACAGGGTGTATCCCTGCTGCTGCTCTGCGGGCTGCAGCGCCTGTGGAGGGGTGTCATTCTGTGACGCCTGCGGGGGTGTATCCCCACCACCGCTCTGCGGCGCCTGCGGGGGTGTATCCCCGCCTAAGGCACCAGGTAGTTGGGCTATTTCTCCTACCGCCACCCTTGCTGTGTGTCCCCCGGGGGCTCCTGAGCCCCTGCGGGGCACCCGTCGGGCCCGGACGTGACTGGGCATGGTACGGTAACGGTGGTGACGGAGCCGGGCTCTAATAGCTGCCCTCATTTCACATGTAGAAATACTTGAAATTAATATGCTCTTCAGGAGGGAGGTGGACTAAGCAGCAGTTTAGCTATTATTCTTCACTAAACTAAATAATAGACTGAATGAAAAGCCTCTTTGTACCTGTATTGCCCATTATTAACGTGACTACATCTGTCCTGTAGTGTTCTTACTCCTAAAAAATACCATTTCTGCTTTTGTTCACGTCTTCCACTGTTTCTTAATTAACATTGCCTGTATCAAAGAAGCAGCATATACATACACTTCAGGATTATTGACTATCTGTTTATTACTCTATTGCACGCAGCAGAACAGCAGCAAAAAAAAACCTAATAAAAAGTTCTACCATCATCATTTTGATTAACGCCCTATCTAAAGATGAGACATTATTTCTACAGTACTATTTACAGCCTCATGAACCTGCATCGGGATAAGCTGTTGTGCATCATATTTTTGTAGCCAAGATGGTAACGACCTGGAAATAACAAATTCACTGGAATAAGACTGACTTCAGATGGTTCTTCACATATGTTTATTTAACTCATCCTTTCAGTTCTGTGTTTCTTTCAGGTAGTTGATCAAAGACTCTCTGTAGTCCATAAGCTTACACACACTCACCAATAAAAAATATAGTTTTAAATATTAGTTATTCCAATATTAGATTTTTAAAGACGGTGACACTAATGGGACTTCTCATAAGTGAATGTTTTTTTGTGTTGGGGATGATTATAGCAATTTCCTTGTTTAACCTCTGGTCAGAGGAGAGTTATTCTGTCTTGTTTGAGAAGCTAATGAGACCATTATGGGAAACACAGATTTGCTAATTTTTTTTATTTTGGCATCCACACATGTTAAACTTCCCTTTGAATATTATGTCCCTTGAGGCATGACAAGGGTTTCCCAAGTAACCTTGAAATTTCACTAATTAACCAAACAAAAATAAAACCAGTGGTCAGACGGCGGCGGAGGCAGCACGGACTACTGTGTCAAAAAACCTTTGTACAATAGCTTCTTGCACAATTGCTTTGGGAACAGATGTATGGAATGATTTATGCATTCCATTACTATAATCCAATTTGTTTCTATTACTTATCATTATCATGTTACTAATAATCATGTTACTTTGCTAAAAGAAAGGTCCAGCTTTACAGCTGCCTGAAATTATGACAGCTCTAAGAAAGAACGATTACAAAATTTGCCATTTATTTTCTTCAGTGAAGTACATAACATATTTAGAGCAGCTCAATTTTTTACTCTGAGCATTTAAGTGGAAGGATTTGGTGTAATAATCTTTCAGAAAGAGTAATTCCTGTGGCAACCCCTGTAGCATAGGGTAAAGTATATGGGCTAATCTCCTGAATACAAAACACCTACTTCAAGGAGTCACATGTTCATGTATGAAGGAGACTTGTCTTATTGTTACAGTTGTATAAAGGAACTTAATGTTTGATGGAGTACCATTGTAAGGTGACACTTCAGTTTGAATAAAGCATCATGTGCATGGGCTTGTCTAGATTCAGTTACCTTCTACTGGCACAGCTGTCTTTTAAACTGCTTCATGTGTACATACACAATGTTGACTTTGTCAGAGAATCTGTCTGTATGTGCTAGTTTTCTTGTACCCCCTTCTGCAAGTGGTACCAGTAGGAATCAGCTTGATGAGTTTTTGTGCATGCTTTTACTATGCTTACGCCTCATATATTTATACAATAGCATAAGATCTTGAGGATCCACACAAATGTCATGTGTGTTACAACAACAACAAATTTTATTTGTTGGCCACATGGCCGACACAAATGCAACTACAAAACAAGACAGATATCAAAAATAAAACATCTCATGTCACTGATCAGGTCCGCCACAATTAATTTACATATCTGGTTTAGCCAAGATTAAAAAAAAACATTTTTATAATCCCAAGGCAACCCTGTTAAAACGTGTCCCTGATCAGATCACTGAGCCTAAACTAGTAATCTTAAAAGGCACAAATTCCCCACATATGGGGTTAATTATATCAAAGTTATCCTCCCAAAAGCCATTAAAAATAAATAATGAATAACATACAGTTCTAACTCTATAACATTCTATTAAGTCAATTTCTGGCAAATTTGTGCAGTTCTAGCTGCAAAAATCGCAACACTTTTAGTTCTTGTAGAATTAATACCATTTAATAGATATAAAAGCTGATGCAGAACTGGACGGGCGGGGTCATAACGGGTTGCTTCCTGCAGCCGTTTGCTGTAAGTTGCATAAAACAGACATTTCAACAAGTAGTGCATAACATCCTCCACTTTGGTACCACACAGACAGATGCATTCAAAATATCATATATGTTCATAGCTGCCCTCTAGAACAGCCATCTGCATTGTTTGCAGGCAGAGATTGATAAAAGCCTTTCTGAGAATCAGATCCGTTAAATAATTCAAATAGTGAGCTCCTTCCCTTGGTGGTACCCAATATTTGTAATATGGGGAGGCTCTGGAGTCATTCGCAATGCCTCTAAGGTTCTGCTGCTCGATATCCATAATCCTCTGTTTCAACATTTTTGTAACCAATCTGCTAGTATTATCACGAAAGAAGACCTCAGAGAAGCCTAGAGTTAGGAGACCTGCATTGATCTCTATCCACCAACGGTCTCTCCCTCGAATCTTATCAACCACCTTTTCTTGCTATGCCAAAAAGGGGAGAGAGTCTGCAGGGGCATCCCATAACTTGGCCCAAAGGACAATGTTCGAGTTTGCAGTTCAGCTGAGAGGGATAATCTTCCCAGTTCCAGACTGATCAAGGCAGCTTTGGTAGCACGGGGAATTGCCAAAATTCTTCTCTACGTACCATACACCACTGCCTCAAGCCCTGCCAGTGTATGCCTTCCTGGTCTCCATATCGGAGCGCCAGAGAACATACTTGCCAGAACTTTTGCCTCAAACAGTCTTTTAACAGCCATGATATTTTGTTGGCCGTGTAGCTTAAAAAAACGCTGGATAGCCAAAGCCTCTATCTTTATTTTCTGCTTTATCACATTCAGATGGGTCATCCATGAACCATTGTAGGCAAAAATTATGCCCAAGTATTTGTACGAGCGCACCTGCTCAAGCTTATTTGTTCTAAGCACCCAATTATACCTAACATACTTCTTAGCAAACACCATAACTTTGTTTTTGCTATAATTAATAGCGAGTCTAATTTCTTTACATTTCAGCTCGAAAACTACCAATGCACTGTCTAATCCAAGCTTACTAAGGGATAGCAAGACAGTATCATCCTCATAAAGTAACATAAAAAGTCTCCGTGCTCCTAATTTAGGGGGATGGTACTTCCCTGCATTCTTAAAGTTAGTGACCAGTACATTTACATAGATATTAAATAGTGATGGAGCCAGCAGGCATCCCTGGCGTACACCATGCTGCATTGATACTGGGTCAGTATAACTTCCCTTAGGGTGTACTCTCACTCTCAAGGTGGTATTAGTGTATAATGCCTTAATCAGGCCTAGCAGGCATTTGTCTATATGCAGCCTATTGAGCTCCTCCCACAATCTTGTCCTACAGATAGAATCAAACGCCATTGACAAGTCAATAAATGCTGCATAATATACTCTCCTCTTACGCCTCTTATATTTATCTATGAGGTGATCCAAGATAAAGGTTTGACTATTAGTGGACCTAGTGGACCTAAAGCCCGCCTGCTCTTCAGCCAAAATTCCCTCCTCATCCATCCATTGTTGAAGGCGGGTTAATAACAGTCTTGTGTAGATCTTAGACACTATACAAAGGAGACTTATAGGTCTATAATTTCTTGGCTCCTCCCTGTCCCCCTTTTTATGAATAGGGACCACAATACTGGTTCCCTAAGCTTCTGGGATCACCATGGTCTCGTTTATCAATGTAAAGACATGTGCCAATGCAGCGACCCACCATTCTGGGAAGGTTTTGTATATCTCCCCCACTATAAAGTCCATGCCTGGAGCTTTTCCACTTTTTAGTTTATTAATGGCCTCAATCACCTCCTCAGGGGTGATCTTGTCCCATTTTAGGAGATCTGGATCCGGGGAAAGGAACCACTTCCTTCCTTATTGGGCCTGAAAACTTCAGCAAAAAGCTTCATCCATACCAGGGTGGGAATCTTAATTTCTATGGATATAGTTCCCTGATTATAAAATTTCTTAACTATACCCCAGAATGCCTGCATATCTTTTCTTCACATTATGTCCCTCATCAGCTTCCATTGCCGGTCTACATGCGCCTGCCTTTTCGGTCTTATTAGTGCTTTATAGGTTTTCCTTAATTCCCTATGAGCTTGGACATGGTCTAGATCACTATATCTCTGCAATTTCTGAAATTCCTTCCTCAAGGCAATTCTCATATCCCTACACTCTTTGTCCCACCATCCTGTCTTACTCCTAAAATAGGGTTTCCTATCATTTGGGACAAAGGTAAGTAGGCCACCTAGCTTACTCACAAATTGGGACCAAAAATCAAGAGCCTGACTCACCTTGTCAGTACTCAAAATCTGTTTAGCTATCTTCTCGGCCTCTGATGAATTAGGAAATCAGTAACCAATATGGCAAGTTCTCCAGACCATCGCCTCGGACGGCACAGACCTATCGGTCCTGGTTCCGGCCTGGAAACCAATTTCCTACTGCCCATATTGGTTTTAATCGTAAGCCCTAAGGGAAAGTGATCACTCAAAAAATGTTCCCTAATTGAGAAATGTATCAACCAGTCTGTCACTTCAAATGAAACCAGAAGATAATCAATTACATGTTGTGTGCTGGTACGGTGATGATTTCCTTGTGCCATGTTGACATGTACATTGGTTGGCTTAAAATGTGTCCCAAGAAATCAGACTCCTCCTTCCAGCAGCCTTGTCAAAGCAGGGACCCCACTGAGGAGTGGACGTTGCATATTTTTTTCTGCAGCTGTGGATCTTCAGACACACAGGATAAGGTAATAGCATAATCAACCCCCTGGCAGGCCAGGCCAGTGTGAAAAGAAACTTCTCAAACTTCCCCCACTCCTCTAGCAGAAAGTGAGCGGCACTAGAATTTTCCCACAAGCACTTTTGGACGTTAATATCCCTCCTGTGTCCCCACCAGCAGGGATATTAAGGTGTGGATAAAAGGGGGGGAAGTATTAACATTCGCCATCAGAAACTGGTTCAGTGGGATTAAATTGGGGGATTAAAATGTGGGAAAAGTGGAGTTAAGTGGGAAACATTCATTGAATGTTCTGTACAGGAGTGACATCATTACCCAGCTGCATGGGTCCTCTGTAATCTGATAAAACTTCAGCACTTCCTGCTTTTGTGTTCCCTTCACAGCATCTGCCTCACTGACTGCTTGTTATTCAGCTCCCCCTACTGACAGGTTTCCAAGCAAGGTGATCAGGGAAAGGAAAGAGCTGTTTAATCCCTGACTGTCCTGGGAACAGCGTAACTCCTCTAGAGTAACTATCCTTGTTTGTGAGAACAAGCCCCATAAAGGTAACTTCACACAAAAACATTATCTGGAGAAATCTGTGACTGTGCTTCATCCTTCCTCTTTGTCTGCAAGAACAAAGTACATAAGCACCTTACCCTCTGATAAGGATATTTCTTTAACTCTGCTATATTTCCTTTGAAATATAGAAAATGACCGGGCTCACTAAAGAACTGAAGCAATATGAGAGAGCTGATTTCCAGGATCACAGTGACAAACTTAAACTGCACACCACAAGGGTGGGACAATGAGAAGAGGTAGCTACAGCCATCAGTACTATATCAGAGCCTGTCCCAAGTAACTAGACTCTATCTAAGAAAAGGGGGCATGACTGTTGGAGGTGTTTGTTTATTTCAGCCTTCTTTTAAATCTGAGTCTCTCTTGAGCAAAGTTCTGTTGTTATAGGTGTTACCTAGGAAGACATACCCATAGACTAATTTACAAAACTGTTTAGAGCAGGGGTGAGGAAACTCTGGCCTGTGGATTTTGGCCCCTCTCCAGTTCCTTGATCTGGCTTGTAGATCCAATCCTAGCCCAAGCAGTGCAAGGGTGAACTTGGGGGAAGAGGACAGAGATAAAGGCATGCACTCAAGGATGGGACAGATCCACGGAATGGACAGAACCATGATTTGGACCCTCTTCCTTCCTCTGTTTTGAGCAGCACACACCCTGAGCACCATGACACCAATTCCTAGCTGGCCCATGGAGTTTGTACTAATTTTCAGAGTGCCTGTGGAAGGGAAAGGGTTCTCCATCTCTGGCCTATATGTGGTTGCTGTGCTGGTCCCAATTACCTGTCTAAAGAAGAGTTCTGTGACACCCCAAAGCTCATACACACTCCCCATCAGAAAGTGCATCTTAGCTGCTTTGTCTCTGGCCCTCCTAGCGTGGAATGTCAGGTTTGCCCACCAGCTTTCGGAGCTTTCACTATTCTAAATGCAGGCCCTTATTCAGAAGAGCACTTAAACTCATCCTTAACTATAAACATGTGAATTGAACTAACTCACAGATTCAAAAAGCTAGGCATGTACTTAAGGACCTTGTCAAATTGAGCCTATACTGAGTGATGGGAAGAGTCTAAATGGGTCCCCTACAGTCATTTCTGGGAGCCACTGTGCTCCAGTGGATAGAGTGTTGGACATTGTATCACTTGAAAGAGCCCTAAATTGCAATCCTGGCCTTGCTGGTTGGCCTTGGGCAGGTAATTGTCTCTCATCCGATTCTTCTGTTCCCTGTCTGCAAAATGAGAGCACTGACCCGAGATATGGCCAGTGTGTCTGTGTAACATTGCTTCCCCTCCCATGGTGCATGTACTCTGGTAATCTCCAAATCCAGGGGTAAGGTGAGGACAACACACAGTCATTTCTGCTAGTAGGCCTGGGTTCTCAATTGTGTGAAATGTTTACTGGAGCTATTTAAATTCTGAACTCTACTAAAAAGCTAAAAACACACGAAAGCAAGTCAAACAGATCTTGTAACCAAACTATATTCAAAGAATGTATTCCTGGAGCGCGTCACTTTACTTAATGAGAATAAAACAAGATAACATTCAAATTAGTACCAGCAAACACTCCTGGATATGAGAGGAAACTAATTTCTATGAGGCCTTAGATGGGATTCTGATTGTTCTGGTTTTCTGAATCTTATAACAACCATATTTGAAGGTTTGTGAAAGTTATCAGTCACTTACTTGGATAGCAAACATACAGTCTGTTCATGACCTACTACATATTTGCTATTCAACTGCTTCTCAATGTGTGCCTGTAAATATTGCGGGCATACAATAAGGAGCAGGTCCTCCTTGCCCTTAGGCACTGTTACATCTGGAGTGCTTGCCGCGTAGAGGAACGGTGGCAGCAATGAGTCGTCCCCCTGGAGCGGCAATGGCGTCAGGAGCGGAGGAAGGAGTGTCAGCGAACAGGCTAAAGAGTGCTGGCTGCAGTGGTCCAGTGTCCCCAACGCTCCTGATGCTGTCGCTGTTCTGGGGGACTCACTGCTGCTCCCAGGCTCAGCTACAAATAAGCCCTGCCTCCCCTAGCTCCTATTGAGTTGTCACTGAGTGAGTGTGCCCTCAGTTAACCCAATAGTGTTATGTGTGACAACTGGCCACTAACATTTTTATTTTTATTTTATTTATTTATTTCATTGTATTTATATGCTACGGCATCTCGGGGCGACTTCCAGCACAATATAAAACCATTTTTAAACATAAAAAATCTACAATATCATAATTAAAAACAAATTTAAAACACAACACCCCCCCAAATTACCCCTCCACCCTCTCCTCCAAAGGCCTGGGCGAACAGCCAAGCCTTACAGATACGTCGAAAGGCCAACAGGCCTGGGGCCAGGCAAGCCTCCTCCGGGAGGGAGTTCCACAACTGCGGCCCGGCCACCGAGAACGCCCTCTCCATTGTGGCCCCCCGTCTTAGACGGAGGACCTCCAGAAAGGTGCCCCCGGTGGACCGAAGGGATTGCTGTAGCAGGAAACATGGGATGAACCCGTCCAGTGTTTCCTATTATGTCTGGTAACATCTTGTATTGGCATAGCCAGATGCGTCTTATAACTAGGCACAGGATAGTGCCTGCAAAGACTTACACACATTTTCACTGACATCAACAGGACTATGTCCATGTAAGTGTGTTGAAACCTATAAAAAGTGCCACACCAACCCAGTTCCTGGCAGTCAGAGTTTTCACACACCCCAGCCAACAGGGCTAGTAGTTATTTATGGTCCTATCCATAAATTGATCCCATCCTTTTCTGAACCAAGTTTTACTGGTGGCCTTTACAACATCACTTGGAAGTGAGTCCTGCTGGTTAACTGTGCATTGCATTAAAAAGTACTTGCTTTTGTTTGTTTTCAGTTTGCTGTCTGTTAATATCATCCGGTGACCCCTTTTCTAATAATACTATTAGAAAAGGTAAATAATAGCTACCAACCTGCTCTCTCTGCACCATTTTTAGGATTGGGATCTAAAAAGATAATTACAGTATTTGCCAAAACTGAATTAGAAGCCCAAAAGTAAATAGAGCCACTGAAATATACCTGTGGATGTTTTTGTGTTTTTTTGAAATTGTGTGGATATTTAATGATCCCTTTCTGGAATAGCAGATTGCCTCTGAAATGACATCTTTTAAAAAAATCTCTTTGAGTATACTTAATGTCTTTCTCCAATCCCCCTCTAAATTCTACCGAAAGCCTAGCATATAAACGTAGACATGTCAAATAAATGTATTAATTTAGTTAAATAATTTCCACGCATTCTTTGTGTCTTTTTAATTTGATTCTTAATGTTTAAAATATGGGTTATGCAGGAATTTCAGGCAGCTGATATCCATATAGTACATCAGTAGATATTATTGCTGCTAAAGATATGTTAGGGAAACATGAAATATTCTTCCTTTAACTTAGCAATTTTACTTGTGTCTACCGTTTCTGTCAAAGGGTATTTTCAGACGTTACCAAAGTGAACCACAGTCAATCCCGCGGCGGGGCCAGAGCGCCCTGAACGTCTGTTTCGGGGGCACCAGATGTTCACCACAGTCACCCCACATGGGGTCAAAAATAACCACGCTTCCGGAGCTCCGGCCCGGATTATCTCCAAAAGCGTGGTCAAAGCGATTCCCACCGGGAAACAAAAAAAAGTAATGACTGAACGGCAACTACCGGCCGGAATCAAGCAACATGATTCTCAGCCGGGGACAAAGCACGCAGTGTCGCTGCCAGGCAATGAGCAAAAACACAGGCTGGGGAGGGAGATTTAAAGGGCACACAGCAGCAGACGGGACGAGCAGCCCAGGCGCCTTCCGGGTGCTTTGACCACGACCCGGCCCAGGATCGGCGTAACATCTGTTGCACTGCCCCGGGCCGTGGTCTGCCAGTCCGATTCCCTGCCATGGTCCCACTCCTGTCACGTCTGTTTGGGGCCTCTCTTGCCCACCGTGTGTGTGTGTGTGTGCGTTAGCTGGTTCGCCACCGCTGGGAATCCACTGTGGTAAATCGGGCGCCCGTAATGTCTGAAATCACCCAAAGATGTGCAAAAGTTGGTCATTTGCCAAAATCAACCCTTTTTTCTGGTTGAGTTTTCCATCAATTCATTTTTCCAAATCATTTGTTTTCTGCAAACATTTTACACATTTACGTTTAGGCATATTTCAACCCACAGGTTGCATATAACCTATTTACTTCAGCCGTATTTTTGGTTGTTCTTTGTCTACTTTTTACGAAGTTGAATTGGACTCTTGAATCAGTGTGGTAGCATTTCTGTTTCCTGATCAGATTTTTGAAACTCCTGTTGGAAAGGAAGAGGGAAATCAAACACACTAGCAAGGTCCTCATGATATTTAATGAGGAAAAGGGGCTGAAAATGTCAGCCCTTGTCCCCAGGGCTGGAGGTCAGTCCTGTTAGCCTCAGGTCTAGCACTCCTGAAGCCCCAGAAAAGACTGTTTCTGTGGAGCCCTCTTCCCCACCTGCGACTCTTAGCCCTGAGGTTGCTACTTCTTGTGGGGCCCCTCTCTCCCCCCCGCCCCATTTCATTAAATCCCCTGCCTGAAGTGTGTGTGTGAGAGAGAGAAAGAAAGAAAGCTTGCATTACATGAGAGAGTCTGTGCATGCACATGCATGTGGGCAAAAACGTATGTCTGTTTTTGTAAGCAAACAGCAGACTGCCATTTATTACAGGGTTGGAGTTATAGAGGGCTCTGCATTTTATTTTTGCCCTAGGCCTTGCAAATTCTAAGGCTGGCCCTGATTGTCCAAACTTTTCAGGCTACCGTTGCTCTCCCATCTCCTTAGATCTCCTTTGTTAGACCATTCTTACTTTGCACTGGCCCCAGATGCTCCCCATCAAGGCACTGTTGGGCACCCTCCACCTTGCGCCAGCCCCAATACCTCTTTCGGTCAGGCCCTTTGAACTGTGCTGCTTATGATATCAGCTGTAGCTGTAAGATTGCAGTTCTTAGATTGTAAGCCTGCTGGGGCAGGGACCATGTCTCTTTCTTACAATTGTAAAGTACCAGGTACATTGCTAATGCTATATAAATGCTTAAAAATAATAAGAATAGTGATTAATAATAATAAATAGCTGAACCAGTCATGCTTTCTCTTCTCCCAACTTATTTGCATGCTTGCAGCCTCCTGACTGGAAGGGTTCTTCAGGAGGTTTCATATACTTACAGATGCTTTAGAATATTTCTGAATCTTTGTGTGACCAAAACAATTAATGTTATTACCGAGTCCTATAACTGAAAACTAATTGAAAGACATGATGGGCTTCCAAATAATACTGAAGATTATTCATGTTTTTTATTCCAATCAATGTAAATCTAAGCCTCATCCACCTTGGATTTTATGACACATTTTGATTACTTAGTCAGATTTGGTAAGGCCAGACTCCCTTCCAATCCCTTTTTCGTTCTTTGCTATCGTTAGGTTTAGGTATCTATGGGTGTTAAACACAGACTGGGAGCCCACCAGAGCCTTTAGTGGCTCTACGCAGCTCCCACACAGCCGTCTCCCGCAGGTCCTATGTAGGGAGTGCTACAAACAGGAGGGAATTCCTTCCTGCCACGATCTGCCCATGCATTGCCCACCCACCCCCCTTCACCAAGTTGCAGTCACTCAAGCAATGCTCTAGGCTGCACCAGCATCTCTATGGAGCAGAGACAGCACAAGCCCCAACGGACAGGAAGTGGCTCTGTGGGCACCCGTTGCCCCGTTTTGCCTGAATTTGCCTGCAGGCGGGCTCCATATTTCCTGGCTTGATGCCATGTGGAGCAGCCCTGGGGTGAATTGGTGACCACAGAATAAATGAGCAGGTCAATCTAAGGCTAAGGGGGGCAAATGTGAGGCAACATCTTGTTTGTTAACACCCTGTGACTTTATTGAAGTCAGTGCCTAAACTCCCATTGATTTCAGTGGGCTCGTAACTGTGCTCTAAGTTCCTTTTTTAGCCACAAAAAAAAGGTTTATTCATGTTTCTCTTTAAAATGTAATGAAAGGTTTTTTCAGACTAATGTGGGACTGAAATAGGAATATGATGATGCATTAAATGGGTATCAAGATTTTCACATGGTTCCTTTGTACTGCAAAGGATGAAAGAGGAGCCACAGCATTCCTTTTAGGACTTAAACAACACACATAGGCCCTTTTCACACAGATACTCTAACACTGATAAAATGGGTGTTAATTTTATTATACATGTTGCAGGGCCTCCATAGAGCACACCTCTGTAGCCCTACAACATGTATAATAAAATGTAACACCCATTTTATCAGTGTTAAGAGTGTCTGTATGAAAAGGGCCATAGAAAATGACTGGAATCTTTCTGTTGACTTCAGCAGCAGACACTAGATTGGGAATCTTAACAACAATTTTTAATAATCCTAATGGATTTTGTAGTCTGTTTGCAAACAGAATTCTCATTCTGGATTTTCATCCTCCTTTTGGATTTGGAGGTTATATTTAAAGTCTGTCTAATTATTTGAAAAGTGTGCCATCTTTTTGCATATTGCGTCTAACATCCTTTGGCAACCTCTGTTATTTAAAAAGTAATATATTTGTTGACAGTATAGGCTTTAGAGTATTGCTTTGTGGATAAAAGGTGAGTGGTTCTTCTGATTCACCCAAATAGTACTGGAAGATGATTTAAGGATAGGCACAATACTTTAAAAGCCAAGATCAGAAAGGTCATATGCAATCACATCTTGAGTGTAGTGAAAAGGGACATATTTTATATAACCACAAATAGGCAGGCTGAATTAGTCAATTTCACTTCCATGTAGCTGAGTAGAAATGAAAATTGACATCAATAGGAAAATGTCGTTAAGATCCTCTTTTGGGTATTTTTTGGTTGTAATGCAATGTCAAGTACTGACTTTTGTTGCATTCTCCAGAAAGCATTTATAATATTACTGTTACACTGATGTGACAGAACTACAAGGACCTGTCCACACTGCAGATGTAGTTCTAGCATTCTCTGCCAAAATGCTGGTCTGCCCATCCTACAGGGTTGATACTCCATCCAGTCTTCCCTGCCCCCAGAGTGCTATATCAGCATATAAATGAGACTAAAATAAATAAAATAAAATATGTTGCACTCCCTAAAGAGGGAGGGGAATGAAGAGTAATGAGAAGTGGAAGGGAGGTGTCATGTGGTCAGTATTTTGGGAACACACCAGCCAAGCAATTGAGTTTAAGCCACTCAACTAACATTGTTTTATGTGATTTTGTGGGTGAACTTTCTTTTGTTGAGAAGCACAATGTAAAACTAGTTGGACAAAACTAAGAGGGAAGATAAACCTCTCCTACATGCACAGAGGTATTAACATGATAGAGCCAAATGACTCCTTTAGTGCTGAGTCTCTTATGCAAATATTTATCAAGACAATTTTTAAGTGCTTATGATTTACCGACACACACTAATGACTCTCAAGCATCTATTATGGTCTGCATTTAAATATATTTTTTAAATTGCCCTTTTGCAGTCCAAAATGGCCGCAACAGGGCCCCTTGCCGCGACCCTTTCTGGGAATGGGATAGGACCGGGGAGCAGGGTGAAGCCACCAGATCATGTCCTAGGCAATCCTGGCCGGTTAGGCACTAAAAGGGGCAGCTG
>QEPC01003635.1:1636564-1657758 GCA_003113815.1 Sphenodon punctatus | reverse complement strand
GAGGACACAGTTTGTGGGATAGAATGGCTGCACTCCTTATTGTTTAAATTGCATCCAAAAGAGGGAAGGGGTAGCCCTTCCCGCTTCCCCCCTTGAAGTGAGGTCCTATTTCTTAACTGTTTGTAAACAACCAGGAGGCCCCTATCCGAGACAGGTGAATGTCCCTTGTCACCTGTCTAACCGGTCCAGACGTTCTCGAGTTAAGCCCGAGTGGAACCTTCCTTTTCCTAACTTCCCAACGTTAACTTACCCCCTGCCACGATCCTGGGTTTCCCCGGGCCGGGGCGGGTTGTTCGCACCTAGGCCCCTTTTGAGGGCTGAAACAAGGGTGAGCACACCGTTACCCCCTGCTTGGCACCTTGTCTGCCCAGTGGGTCCGGCAGTTTGCCTCTCGCCCCTGGGATGGCCATACAGTGAGCCGCACTGTGCAGCTATGTATGGCTTTACCCATCTCTTAAGAAGAGGTTTCTGTTCAGTCTATGTATCTAACTGTGGACCTTTTGGAACTCCCCTAGCTCATCCCACCGCTAAAGAGTGCGACGATTGCAAGCCTACCACCGGCTAAATGCCGTGCCGCCCCTTGGCCAAATAAGCTAACACTCTGGGAAAGGCAAAAAAAACCCTGACTTTAGTTTGCCAATCAGGCATAGGGAAAATTCCTTTCCGGTACTAATTGGTGACCCGTCTTAACTCGGAGTGCTGCCGGGTGGGTGCGCGTCTTCCCTGCTCGCAGCCGCGACCCAGAATGAGGCTGCAAGCAGGGAACCTAAAATGGTGCCCGGAAGTCCCGCGTATCAGGAGAGCCCCAGGCGCCTGTCTCGTTGTCAGGCAACCCCCCCCCCCCCTCCGGTTCAGACGTGAAGAGGCAGCCGCCTCCTGCTCTCATCTCCTTCTCCCGAGGGTGAAGGGGGTGGCGCCAAACCTCCCGCTGCGGCGAGCACGGAGTGTGATTTGTGCAGCCTGCCTAAACACTTCACAGGCTGGGGCACAGAGCCTACTGGAAATCTCTGTGCGGTGGAAAGAAGAGGACTCCGGTGGGTCTATCATCCCTACTCACCTGTGATCAGGTCCCCCCACCCTGACCCCAGAATGCCATCTCCCTCCATCCCCCGCTCTGACCCATCGTACTCTTAGTAATCTTTTAAATGATTCATGGCAGTGAGGAGAAGACTTCCCACCCCTTGAACTGTGGGAGACTGATTCTTGTGGTGGTGGCTAACTGGGAGCTGATGGTTTTTCTGATAGGTTTTTTTATGTGAGGCTTGTTTTGGGGTTTGTTTGCTTGTTTTAAACTTGGCTCTGATTTTGATTCTTGCCCTGGACTGGTTTGGAAAGTTTGGCCTCATGCGAGCTCACAACCATTTTGCAGAACCACCTGCCCAACCCCAATAACTCACTCAGATTTGTTGTGAATACCCCAAAAACCCCGAATTCAACCCAAACTCAGTAGAAATAGCTACAATTCAGATGGTTTCTAAATTGTTCATCAGCCCCACTTGCCTGGTACTTTGTCCTTGCCTCTTTTGATGATGCAAACAAGGTCAATGAACATGTTAGTGAAAATGGATCTATTTGTAACAAAATACTAATTCCGGTGATTTTTTTAACTGGTTTGGCATCCAATTTGGAAATCTTGCAACACTCTGTTTACAACTCCTCCTCTGCTGTCATCTCCTAGAAATAGCAGCACAGGGAGGAAAACAAGTCTTTCTAAGCTAAGAGATGATTTCCCTGTCAAGCAACAATACTTGCCATTTTTACAGCAATGAAGCAAACAAGTTTATTTCTCCTTCTAGATCTTGTGATTGACTTATTACTACCACAATAAATTTACTACTACCTTCTAGATCAGTCAAAAAAGACAAAATCCAAACCCTTCTTAAAACCATAAAAAGACTATCTCTTAGAACAAACCAACCACGTATATTAACAGATCTGTCTATCGTCTAAGTGCTTTTACACCCCAATCAAATTGAATAGCAAGTGAGCTCCTAACAATCATTGATAATTTTTACGCTGGTAGCATCCCTGGAAGGTGAGGAAATTACAATATTAGAAACCAGTGCATGGGGTGTTTTTAAATGAGATGCTACCACACATGGCCACACATCCAAATGCCCGTCTGAAGGTGGTGCGGGGGGATGTGTTCTCCTGTGAGCCACTCAGCACCCACTGCTGAGAAATCCAGAGTGTGCTGTGTGGGGCAAGCCCCCAAACTCTCTGGCAACACGTGCCCATGCATCCCCTGCCCCTATGAACTGGGACAGCCACCCACACCAGCACACTCCATGGTGGGGGTGGGGGGTGTATGGCAGCTGTCATGGTAGCCACGCTGGGAGCCACGTTAGAATCCCTCCCCACTCACTCCATCTGAGTGGGTGCTCTGTTCGGATGATATCTTTTTATTGGCCTGAAAGCTTGTATTCCCTTACCAACAGAAGCTGGTCCAGTAAAAGATATCACCTGACTTGTCCAGGGTCACACAAGAAACCTGTAGCAGAGTGAGGAGTGAAACATAAGTCTTTTAATCAAAGTAAGGTCAGGTGCATCCATGAGAGAGAGATTTTACCCTCACTTGGATCCAAACAACTTGGTTGAAGTTAATGGGACTGCAGCTGCATAAGCCTGCTCTCACGATTAGTCCTTAATTGCCTTGATAGCAGACTGAAACTCAGGACTGCACAAACCCTGTATACTTCAATTCAGGGCAGGCTACATGAACCAGGCCATACAGTGTAGGCAGGTCTACAGGAATGTGGTGTCTGGCAGTGGAACAAGAGCAAGTTCACTTGGAGGTTTTGATTTTGCAGCCTTGGAAAGGGATAGAGAAGCCTTACTACATGCATCCTCTGCTTTTCCTCTACCAGCCATTTGTCGGCGCATCCGGAATGAGACAAGGACAACGTTTATTGGATTTGAACGGCCGCACTCTTTATTCAAATTGGAATTAGGCTGGTGGGGGTAATTGCCATTCAGCAGTTTGGGTCCAGTACTAACTACCATAACAGATTAACCATAACAGTCAGGGGTGGCTTGGATGTGCCCTCCAATGCCATCCTCAATTGCTCACCTCAAACGTCTCCCCTCTGGACTTTGTCTGACAGTCGCAGCCATAGGGGACAGTGTCCTTTCCGGATGGGAGTAAAGATTTTTCAGTGCTACCAACTTGGGGACCGCGCGTGTCCCTGCCCACCTTTGCCTAACACCATTCCCAGGGAGGCTAACCCTGGTGCTTCCCCTGCCTTGCCTTTGCCAGGTGTTGCATTCCCATCTCTTAAGGAGATGTCACCTACGACTAGTTATTTCTTCCCAGAACCTCATAACAGTACTGGACCCCTGCAAGAGTGAGACAAGAACCATAACATAACTACAAACCCATCCCTGTTCTCCTAAGCTACTGTGGCATTGGGTCAGCCCAATTGCTAGAGACACTGCGAGGAAGGTGAAAAATGAGAAACCGGTTGTTCCAATATAGGTTTCTCATAAAAATTCCTTCCTGGCCCCTTTTGGCAACCGGGTAGTACCCACAGTTCCCCTGGGAGGGAGGGTTGGGGGCTTGCTCCTAGCTCTCCATGCCCAGAATGAAGCTGGAGGGGGCGCAGCAGGTGGGAAGACCCCGCCCTTTGGGGGGGAGGGGCCTCGCAGCCCGCAAACGCCCATTGGCTGAAGCCCCATTGCTGGGGCAACACTGGCTGGGCCGCCATTCTTCCCACCATGGCCCGGCTGTTCGCCCAGCATGTTCCTGCTGCAGCCAGTTTGCTGCAGCAGGGAGCACACACAAACAACAACATAACCCCATACAAAAAGGAGCACAACAAGAGGCCCCAGTGGCCACCATTAGAGGCTGGCTGGGGACCTTTCTCACCTATAACCCTGCACCCCCTTTCAAATCTACCTTCCATTGCTTTGATGGGAGGTCTTGGTGGCCTGTTCCCACTCTATCCCTAGGATTAGGCATCTTTTTATTGACATCTTTGATGGTCCTCGGTAGCCACAATCCCAGCAGCAGCAGGATCTTCAAAGAGCAATTAGGAGAGGGCTACTGCCCCGCCATATCAGACTACAAGAGTCATGAAAAAATGAGTGTCCCTAACTGGGAAGAAGAGAGACTGCTCTTCCTGGTAACTCCTACTGCTGCTATTTGTTCTTCTGAGCTGCTTTCACAGGATCCATGACATAATGTCCACAGGGAAGATTCCCTAGCAACTACATTCTAGGGATTATTGGGCATTCCTCCTCCTGGTTTGGTTTCCATTTGCCACAATATGGCTACGGAGCATTATAGGAGGTCAGGAAAGAAGATAGACCTACTAGGTCAATTTTGAGGCACAAGGCCAGGGCAGCCCAAGGAGAAAATGACTGCTGCCAGGCATGTACAGTAATTATTCTGTGAAGAAACCTTCACCTCCATGAAATTCACTTTTGGAAAAGCAAAAAAGTATCGTATCAACCAATTATGCACAGTTTTATTCTTACTATGCCAAAGCCTTTGGAAGTCAGCATTTCTGTGTGTCATAACAAGGTCTCCATTATGATTAAGGTGATCATAATTAGCATACATAGATTTCTCTTGAGACTGAAATTAGAATTTATTGACTGAGACAAAGTTGAGGTCAATACATTTTGGTACCAGCAAAAAAAAAAAAAAAGCCATTATGTATGGACTATTATTATTACTGCACACACTAACTGAGCATATTTTTTCCGAGACACCCAGAAAACATTTTATTTTGACAGGGATGAGAGGGCAGTTGGAGAAAAATATCAGAGAGGAACCAGATTACCTAATGACTGAATGACTGTGACAGGGTAACCTAAAGATAAGGGCTCCCAATGTGATAAGCCAGCCAGACTCGCAGCCCATATAACCATGACTGCGTATCAAATTGATTGCCGGGGGGTGGGGGGAGAGAGTCATCCGTCAAAGTATCCATCAAAGAGGATTCCAATAATGAATCCATAATGAAGACCGAAGAACATCTACATCTGACCTATTAGTGCATGGCTTAGATTGAGGGGGGTGACTCCGCATGAGTGGGAGGAAGGGGCAGGAAATAGAATTCTCCCAGTAACAATAAATTATTTAATTAAATATATATGAGGACAGATGGGGACAGGGAATGCAGAGGTGGTTAGATGTTTCCCATGTGAACCTTGTGTTCATATTTCTTCTTGTTTTGCCTTTGTTGAGTTAGACAGTGGGAGGGAGAGATCTCAAAACCCAAAGCTGTTTCTGTGCCACTTAAAAGCAGCTCAGTTCGGATTTAGATCGGTACACGCACGCCTAGCTTTAAACATGATTACGACTCTTCAGCTTAGAGAAGAAATGACGAAGGAGGGATATGATAGAGGTTTGTAAAATCATGAATGATCCAGAGGAAAAGGAGCGTAGCTAAGTTGGAATGGCCCCTGATGCAGAAGATGGAATGCTCCTCCCTGGCCCTACTCCCTACCAGCTGCAACAGTCAGGGGCATCCGGCATAGCTATAATATATGTGCAGGTGGTGCATGTGGGCCCCAGACACAGCTGAGAGAGCAACCAACATATATGATAGCTACACTCCTTCAGAGGAAGGAAACGGGGAGTTGTTGTTCACCCTTTTTCAAAATACTAGAGATAGGGGATGCCGGATGAAATTAGCAAGCAGCAGGTTTTAAAAACCAAACAAAAAGATCTTTGTCGTGTACCTGTGCAATTAACCCGTGTAACTCCTTGCTACAGGATGCCGTGAAGGCCACTAGTATAGCTGGGCCCAAAAAAGGGATTGGATAAGTTCACGGAATGTGGGTTTATCAATAGGACTATTAGCCACAGTGTTTGGGAAACAAAATGTGACTGCCGGAAGCTGGGTGCACATAGCAGAGAATGAGTCACTCCATATGAGCCCTGTTTCTGTTCCTTTCCTTTGACATGCAGTGCTAGCCACTCTGTCAAAGACAGGCTACCAGACTCTCTGTCTGGCACATATAGGGCAGTTCTAATGAGATGTGAGCAGCCCCACCTAAATTCAGTGGAACTACTGAAGCTTAAAGCTTAATTGCTGCCCAAAATCCTGAATGGAGCAATCCAGTAATTTACCTTCAGTCTTCAACTCTAGTTCATTGATAGCATTCATAATTAATACTAATACTTTGCTTGCACAGACTGACATTTAACATTTTATATTCTAGGAGCAGTGACAATGAGTTAAACTCGGCGTCCGTAGCAAAGCACCACTCCACAGAATGACGAAATAAAATAAATTGACTTAGTAGACAATAAATCAGAGCAGTGTAATAGACCCATCCCACACTCCCTCATCGCCTCCTCCACCCTTCTTGGAAGTCCTCTTAAATAGATGACCTTTTCATCGTGCCCTCAAGGTCACCAAATTCCTGTTGTTTTGGACAAAAGGCAGAGAACCTATTCCCAAATTTAAGAGCTCACACAGAGAACACCCTCTTGTGTCTCCTCTTTTTCATAATGAAGCGTCTTGAGCTCAGGCACTTTTGCTGATCTTAGCTGTGGCAATATGCCATAGGAAGAGTGGAAAACTCCCAGGTACAAACAGTGTCAGGCCATTTAGAACTTCATAGGTCAGTTCCAAGTTCGACAAAACATATATAAAGTTGGCATATTATTGATATACCAAAACTGTAACGCCATTCTTTCTCACTTACCTTGCCTTCTGAAGAGCTTAACAAACAATAATGGATTAAGTCTCATTTCAGCCACCATGTGAAAGTATTATTAACTTTATTTTGCATGTAGGAAACTGAAGCACAATTAAGCAACGTGTCCAAAGTTACACGCCTATTCTGTGTCAAAGCCAGGAAAGAACTCCATTTGCCTGATTAGATGTGGCTGGTTTAAACCATCATTCAAAACTTGTTTTTTGTTTATTCACAAAATGACAGGCTCTATCCATTGCTGGTAGTGGTAGCCGTAGAGAAGGAGTGGGGAACCTCCTCCTTCCTGCGGGCCACATGGAAATTAGTACAAGCTCTGCAGGTCAGATCAAAGTTGTGGGCAGGTGTGCATAAGGGGGTGCTTGGGATGGAGAGAAGGCGGAGAGGTTTCAGATCCTGGATCCATCCCCTGTTCTTTATGCCCTCATCTCCACTCTTTCCCCTGGACTCGCTCTTTCAGTGTTTCAGGGTAGGGGTACTGGATCAATGGGCTACAGATTCAGGAGCTGAAAAAATGCCAAATAAAAATCAGTTGCAGGGTGTATTTCAGATGTATGAAATCCCTTGAATTTGAACGTGGACTTAGTATTAATTAAAACAAGTGAGTTTGCCCTACTCACTAACCTACTTTAACCATTGCTGGAATGTCCCCTTGTAAAGGGACTTTTTATTTATTTATTCATTCATTCATTCATTCTGTTTATATCCTGTGGCATAATCAGGGACCCATGCTTACTGCACTAACTTAAATTCTGCAACCAGTGAAGCCAAATGCTGCAAATTCTCCACAAGCATTAACATTTGCATAATTAACTTGATTTGCATAATTATGCAACGATTTATATGTGCACATTTGCTTACCAACATGCTTTTTCAACAGGTTTGACATAGAATCACAACTCTGCTAGTCAAACATCACTCAGATCCTCTGGAGTTTCAGCACCCCAGAACTCCCACCTCCTGTTAAAGCCTCTTACCAAAACATAGGGCCCCAAGACCCCAACCCCCCACAATCTCACAGGGGCCTATTCACCCTCAGGAGTCGTGGTCATGCCTCCCTGACAGACTGCAGCAGCTTAAATTTGGGGTCGAGCCAGGATTTAAAGATCCTGCAGACTGATCCCACTGCAGTTTATAATAATAATAAGCATTTATATAGCGCCAGTGGTGTGACCTGATGCTGTACAGAACATAGAAATAGACGCGGTCCCTGCCTGTGGCTTACAATCTAAAAGACAAGGACGGGGCGACAGGGAGAGGGGACAGTGGGAGAGACAGGGGAGAAGACCAACAAACATTCAGGCGGATGCGAAGTCTCAGGTGTGTATGCTTGGCTTGGTTACAATCAGGTTGGTTGCAGCAGTCTGCAGAGGAGGGCAGACAGTAGGTATATGGGAACGACTAGCAGGCGTTGGGAAAGGCGGTGAGGAAAAAGTGGGTCTTGAGGAGGGATTTGAAGGAGTGGAGGGAGGGGGCAAGGTGGATGTGGGTAGGGAGGGAGTTCCAGGCATGGGGGGCAGCGAGGGAGAAGGGTCGAAGGAGGTTAGGTGAGCAGAAGAAATGAGGGAGAGTGAGGGAGGGGAGGGGACAGAGGAAGAGCGGCGAGCGCGTGCAGGAGTGTGTAGGGAGATTAGGTCCGAGAGGTAAGGGGGAGCTTGGTCGTGGAGTGTTTTGAACGTGAATACCAGGAGTTTAAACAGGAAACGTTCAGGAAGGGGGAGCCAGTGAAGAGAGGAGAGGCTGCAGATGGTCGAAGCGACGGACAGAGTAAATGACCTTGGCAGCGGAGTTTTGGATTGCGATAAGGGGGGACAGGTGGGAGCGAGGGAGGCCAGCAAGGAGGAGGTTGCAGTAATCGAGGCGATCTTCTTTCTATGGCCCGGACTGTGAAGCAGGCAAGCAGGCAGGTGGGAGAAAGGAAAGGCAGGCTCCAGAAAATTTCTTGCAAGCCTCCATTGAGGGTGGCCAGATATGCAAATTTTAGAGGACACCCATGAGAAATAGAGATTTCACTGCAATTTCAGCATGACATTGCGAGGATTGGCTGAATCTACAAATTGCAGCAACACAGTCAACACAGTTCCTTGGGTGTAATTATTTGAACTGCTGAAAATAGTTGCTGTTCTCTCTTCACCAGATAACTGTATAATAGTTTGGCAGACCTTACCAAAACAAACTAATTTATTAAGCAATCATGCAACAACTATACTTTTCTTGATACAAATAATTAATATTAAATTACTAACTTCAAAACTTGGGGGAAGTATTTGATCATCGCTGTGAACTTTCTTAAGGGAAGAACAGTAGCTGATAATTCATCTCTTGCTGATTTTTTTGTTTTTTTTTAAAGGGATTTAATATCACATTTGCATGCTTCAGTGCTCTGGTAATTTCCCTGATTGTGATTCTGAAGGAAGCATGACTAATATTTTCCAAATTATTTGCTATGACAAAGGCAGAAATGGTTTCTACATAGTTTGCTTGAAGAAAAAATATCTTTTGATTGATATATGTGCAATTCTTCAGGTTTCTTCTCTTCTTGTGGAAACCCAGCAATGCTGCAATTGGACTGATGCCCCTGGGTGGCGATTTACTGGGTGTTTTTTAAACACATGACCACCCAGGAGCCACTCATCCGACTGCCCGTCTGAAGGTGGTACAGGGGAATGCAGCCACTCATGGCCACTCGCAGCACACTGCTGAGAAATCTGGAGTGCACCATGTGGGGCAAGCCAAAAAAAATCAGGACAACAGGCACCCACATATCCTCTGCCCATATAACTGGGGTGGGCCACCCACATCAGCAGATTGGTCCCCAGCTTATATTTATTTATTTAATTTTTTAAAATTTATTTATTTAAAATCTATATCCTGCCCCTCCTGCCCACAGGGCAGCCCGGGGCGGCAAACAACATCGCCCGGCGCAGCCCGGGGCAGCGAATATGCACTGTGGACAGGGGACACAACCTTTCCAAGTCACGGGAACTGGCACCGAGCAGCACCGGGAAGTCCAGGTTCCCCAGTGCTCACAGCAGGATATGACAATTTCAAAGGCCAGCCTGGCACACTTCCCCTGCCCCCATGGTCCATAGCAGGGGGAGTGCAAGGCAGCTCCAGACACCCCCTACCCCCAGCCTTGCTCATTTAAAAAACATGCACTATTTCAGATGGTAGATTAGGGGCCTAAGGCTATGATTCCCAAAGTGCAAGCCCAGCAACTTCAGTGGAGTTTTGAAGATCAGGCTGCCTGTCTGTACTTAGTAATTTAGAAACTGGGGAAGATCCCATCTATATTTGAAGTGGTGCATTCAGGTTGTGAGGCATTTTTATTTTTTTATTTTTTGTACCTTGATAAAATTGTGAAAAACCAGCTTTCCTTTGGTTTCCTTTTTAAATAAATAAATAAAATTGTGTCTGAAGCCAGATACAATCATCATTTCAAACATGTTCTCCCAGCTCTTCCTGGTTAACAGTATGTGCCTGACACTTGCTCTTTCCCAGCTGTTGCATTCTCCATAGCAACTTTATTTTTAATGTATAATATTTATTTATAATAAAATTTGTATGCTGCCCCCTCCTGCTAAAAGCATCTTGGAGAGGCTAACAACATGATAATAACAAATTAAAACAGATAACGTCAAGTACAATTAAAATTCCATAATAAAAAACAGGTCAACCCCTCCCCATCCCTAATCCAACTCACCCACCCCATCTCCCTCGGGAAAAGCATGGTGGAACATCCAGGTCTTACATTGTCTGTGGGGAGGTGAGGTCGGTGGTGAAGCAGACCTCTGACTTATAGAGGATTACAATCACCAGGGCCATGGCTCAAACCAACAGTCAGGCAACAGCCAGCACTGCTACAACTACTGCGCAATCTTGGTCCCTCTCCGCCTACTGATCCACCTGCCAATGCTGCATTCCCTGGAACGAAGAAGAGACCAAGGCCTTCATCACACTATGGGGGGAGCAGAAGGTTCAATATGACCTGGTGAAGTGCTACAGGGAAAGGTGGTGTTCCAGGAGATCTTGGCAGAAATGGCGCTGTAGGGCTATAACTGGGACATGAAGCAGTGCTGGCAGTGGGCCAAAAACTTAAGGTATGGGTACAAGGAAATCTGGGACAACAACTTCACCTCCAGCCACAGGAGGCAAACATCACTGTATTGTGAGTTCCTTGATCAGTTCCTCTGCGTGAGAGCCAGGGTGATTTCAGACGTTACGGTAACACGGTGAACCACGGTGAATACCCACCTGTGGTCACCGTGTCCCGTACGTCTGGTCGCGGCGCGCCAGATGTTGGCCACGGTCAATCCCCACATGGGGTTCGTTTGAACCACGCTTCCCGGGCTAGCCGGGGGAAGGTCCCGGGAAGCGTGGTCAAATGGACCGCGGGCCGTGGCCAACAAAAAGTAACGTCTGGCCGCGTGCCACGGCCCGGGATCCCCGGCGGGATCCCGGGCCGTGGCACGATCGGCCAGACGCGGCGGCCGCATTGGCCCCGCCGCCCGCCCGTCTCCTCGGAGGGCGGGCGGCAGGGTGCGTGGAGGGGGCGGGGCCGCGCAGCCCTGGCCCCTCCCACTTTCCCCGCCGGGATCCCCCCGGCACATCTGTTGTGCCATTACGGGGTGGCCCCGGCGGGGAACGAAGCCGTTGGTGCCGGTACGGGGCCAACGGCCGCCGTATCGTCTGAAAATACCCCCAGTGTGGTGTAGTGGATAAGGTGCTGAACTTGGACTTAAAAAGCCAGGTTCAAGTCCTGCACTTACCATGAACTCACTGGGTGGCCTTGGGCAAGTCTCAACCTCTCAGCCTCAGTTTTCCACCTGTAAAATGGGAATATGTGTGCCTGTTTCTCCCTGTGTTCCCCTCACCCTGGCCTTGTCCATCTTTAGATTGTAAGCCCACTGGGCAGGGACCTGTCTTTGAAAATCTGTGATGGGAAAGTACTGCGTAGGCAATCAGTAGCACTAGAAAAATGAGGAGGAGGAGGAGGACTGTGTGGCTGAAGCCATTGCATCCCACCTGTACTGGCTGCACCTTCGTGAGGGGCCGGAAGTGGGTGGATATGAGTCGCCTGCTGCAACCGTTCCTGCTCCCACCACATTAGCCATGATGGCAGGCAGACCTCCTCCATTCCTGTCCCCACTCTAGAGCCAGCACAGGCCAACGTGAGCACAGACACAGTGGCTCTCACGGTGCATCCCCTTGAGCTCAAGAGCCAGCCCTTGTTCAAGGAGCCATCTGAGGTTCTGGTCGAGGACCCCCAGATACCACCTTTGTAGAGGAGGTGGAGGAGAACAATACGTTAATGCACCTGAAGGGGATGGTGGTTGCATTTACACAGCTGTGTGATAAAGGCTTCCATCTATTGTTATCTAATGATATTTTTTAATTGTGTTGACAGGTGACCAGGAGAATGCAGAGGAACAGCAGGAAAATTGCTAGGACACAGCTCCACAGGATGGAAATGGTAGACATGGGAAGAACCCAAGTCCTCTCCACACTGCACTCATACCAGGTAACAATTCTGGGGCCGGCACACTCCCCTTCTCCCCCCCGCTTCTCCCCAATCATTTCTACATGCCTCCCACAAACATTGTTCCACAGCTGGATTTGTAGGAGGAGGATCGGGGAAATGTCCCCTCACCTTATGACCCAAGTCCTTTCACCCAAGCGAGTGCCCCAACTGCCCCCAAAAGGAGCAGATGCAAGAAGAAACAGTTTTAAGTTGTTTTTAAAAAAAATAAAGTTCTTTAGTTTTTCAGAATCCATGCTTTCTGTGCTTCTTTTGGGAAAGAAGGGAAGTTGGGGAGGGGGGGGGAGTGCAGGACGGACCTTTGAGATGGTGGTTTGGCATAGTAATAAGCCTCTTTGGAAGATGGGGGGTGGGAAGGGATGGAAAGCATGGGTCCACCAAAAGTGGGAGGTGGGGAGGCTGCTGGCCATGCACTTGCATTTGAAGGCGGGGTGCCCCAAAGTAGCCCAACAGGGAAACGCCTGTATGCAAAGGGAACTACTGTGGGAAAGCCACAAGCAAAGGCTGGGTGCTGGAGAGTCAGAGTAGCCAGCTGCATGCCTGTGCTGCTGCACTTCTGTTGCCATTCCCAGACTTGGCTACCTTGCAAATACCAATAGGAAATGCAGAGGTTCAGGCCTGCAGCCAGCTCATTTATAAATACCAATAGGGAACCCACGAGTAAAGGCTGCTGGGTGGGAAATAGCACAGGGACAGAGGGAGGTCACGGAGGGAAAGTATGCCATCCTGGTGTTGGGATGGGGGACCCAGATGGACCAGAGGAGAAAACAGTGACACGCATGAAACATTTAAAAAGGCTTTATTGATATTGCAAAAAGATCATTTAAATCCGCTCACCAGTACTCCTTCAACTGTCACCAATGGTGGGTATTTATTTATTTTTCTCATTTTTTTATGCCACCCCCTCCTGCTCACGCATCTCAGGGTGGCTAACAATATCTTAAAATAACCATAAAACAATAAAGCCAGTATACATTAAAATAACCCTGGCAGGAAAAAAACCAAAAAAATTCACAACTCCACTCCTGTCTCCCTTATCAGAGATCCAGCAGAACAGACAGGTCTTACAAGGTCTATGGAAAGAGGGAGGACTAAGGACAGGTAGACCTCCAGTGGGAGGGAGTTCCATGGCCGCCATGCTGCCACCGAGAACACCTTCATAGTCAACACCCGAGAAACCTAGGTGACTTCAAGGAGAACGTTCCCACTTGACTGCAGGGAACCTGGCAACTCATCCAGGTCCCAGAGGGTGAGGCAGTCCTGCAGATAAGTGAGGCTCAGGCCAAGGTCAAAACCAACACATTAAATTGGGCCTAGAAGACTATTGGCAGCCAGTGCAGAGAACGGAGCAATGGTGTAATGTGCTTGAGATGACTCGTCCCCCTAAGGATGTGAGCAACCACTTTCTGCACCAGCTGCAGTCTCTGGACTGTCACCACGGGTAGCCCTACATAGAGTGTGTTACAGTAATCCAATCTTGAGGTAATAAAAGCATGGATGATAGTGGCAAGGTCCATGTCTGAGACGTACGTCTTAAGCCATTACACCAGATGTAATTGGTGAAATGCACCCTTTGCCACACCTGCTACCTGGACATCCAGGTGGAGCTGTGGGTCTAGGAGCACCCCCTAGACTATGGACCTGTGACACCAGGGGAGGATGGACCCCAACTATGATGGGGGCCATCACTCCCCCAGCTTTTCTCACAACCATTACCTACATCTTGTCAGGATTCAACTTCAGGCAGCTCACCCTCAGCCAGACTCCCACAGCTGACATACACCACCGGTGGTAAGCACTGAGACTGCTGGGCCTGGATCTGATGAAAAGAGGGGTGTCATCAGCATATTGATGACATCTTATACCAAACCCTCTGACGACTGCCCCCAGAGACTGCATATACTAATTGAACAAGAGAGGGAATAAGATGGAACCTCAACACATGAGATCCCAGGGAGAAGATGAACAATCACCTAGCACCACGCATTGAGTTCTCCTGACCAGAAAAGAGCGGCACCATTCAAGAACAGTTCCGCCCACTGCAGCTCGGTCCCACAACTGAGTCAGCAGCAACTCATGATCAATGGTATCAAATGCAACCAAGAGATCTAATAGGATCAACAGGATCATACGACCCTGGTCCAACTCATGGGAGAGGTTGTCAACCAAGGCCACATGTACAGTCTGAGTACCATAACTGCCTCTGGTTCACCTACTGTCAGCATGGCATAGAAACCGTGATGGATTTGAGTGATTTTATCTGCAAAAAAGTCGACAAACCAGTCATGGTGAGAATTAGATGACTCTAACTCCAGGCGGAGGGAGCCTGGACTGACCAGCCCCCTCACCACCTGGAAAAGCTCAGCTGGATGTGACTTAGCGGATGCAATGAGGGCAGCAAAGAAAGCCTTCTCTGCTACCTGCACAGCCATGGCATAGGTACGTAAACGAACTCTGTCACAATCGACCAACTTCAGTATGAGAACAATGCCACCATCACTCTAACCGCTGCCCTTCCTGCTTCATCTGCCACAGATTCTCCATGTACCATGGGGACCTGTGTTGTCAGCAGTTTGGGAGTGGACATCTAGGAGCCGTATGGCCAACGACCTCAGTCAGCACAGAATTCCAAAAGGCCATGAGGTCATTGAGTGGATGGTCATCAAAACCAGAGGATATGTCCCCCAGGGCATTCTGGAACCTCTCTGGTTCCATAAGTCTCTGGGCTTATGGACCAAACTGGCTCTGCACCTCTCCAGGGGCCGACATATGCCAGGAGACCAGCCTGAAGGAGATAATGATCCATCCATGACAAGGGCACTGCTGACACCTCCCCCACTAAAGGATCCCTTGCCTCAAGACCTGTGCAGAATATTATGTCCAGGGTGTGTCCTCCAACATGTGTAGGGCCGTCAGCTATCTGAGGCAGGCCCATGGTGGCCATGAACTCATGCTCTGCACCTCCAAGACTGACGTTGGCGTGGTTTTGGGGCTAGCATTGCAGTTGATGTGCTGGCACAAGGCATCCCAGATCTCTCCAACTATGCACTGCTCTGCTGGTCCCAGAACAGGGGCACTGGCTCACCAGAGCTAACTTGTGGGTTTTTTTCCTATGTGGCCCTGCTGGTCTCATAGATGTTATGGAGAACACAGGCAGAGATGTGTGAATAGAAGTGGAGCGGTCTATTGCTTGAAATAGACCTCCACAGTTGACTTCCAGCACTGCTTTAATAGCCCAAACGCGCTCTCCACAACAGAGAGGGTGGTGCTGAGCTGCTGTTTAAAATACCTTTGCTCAGGGGTGTAGGCAACACTGTATGCCTACATGAGCCAGGTCTTCATGGGTAGGCACAGTCCCCAAGAAAACAGACTTCATGAGCACCCCCTCAAGGCATGTTTCAGTGGAGGGTCCAAAGTTTCCAGTGTACATGTGATCAAAGAAGGAGGAACTGATCAAAGATATGTATCTCATGGTTCTTCCCAGACCACCCAGCCAGCACATCCACGAACAAGACACAGAGGTTCCACTACAGCCTGGAGAATCATAGAGAAAAACCCCTTCTGGTTCAGGTAGTCGTGTTTGCTATGAGGTGGGCAGATGATGGTGATTTGGCTCCCATTGATCATCCCTATACGGTTTGGAGATCTTATACCGTTTGGAGATCCCTTCCGCCAAAATCCCTCCATTACCTCCACGGGATCAACAAACTGCACCACCCAGTCCAGCAGCACTTCCACAATCTCTGTGCACACCTCCACTAGTATGGTGCCCATTGCCAAATTTCTGGGTGTCAGAGTGGCAGGAGTCTGGAGTGGCAAGGTTCTATATGGTGTGGTACAATTTTCCCATACCAGCATTCTTTAACCACTCTGAGGCTGTAGTCCTGTACCCACTGAAGTCCATGGCAAAACACCTATTGATCTTTAATGGTAGTGGATTGCACCCTGATTGCAAGAAGAAGAGGGTGGTTAAAGCATGCTAACAGAGGGTTAGTCCAGAATAGCTCTTTATGCAAACACACCCTCTGTGTTCAAAAGTCAGAAATCCCTCTCCTGGGAATCATGAAATAACCTTTAAAGTCATGAGGCTTTTTTAAAAACAAAAATAATTTTTTAAAATGGGTTCTTTTTATTTGCTTAATGATTTCTGAGCTTTTATGATAAATCTGGATTAGATCTCATGCTTTTCTCTGTATCTAGAAGTTTATTTTTTTTTTAAAATGGAAGTTGAAAATCTCATGTAATTGCTTGACTCCAGGAACCGAGACTCTGTATCATGCCATGTATAATAAAAAGCACAATAATTGCCACCCTGTGATTATAATCCTATCTAATGGGCAATTTGAATCATAAAGTAGTAGATATTTTTTCCCCTCCACTGTATGTTTTTTAGTGTATGGTCTATGGTAGCTTCAAGTTCAACTACCCCATGCTCTACATATACTTCCTCCCCAGGAAACCATATTCTCCACTTCTTCCCTGTAGAAATCTCATTTCTCATGTACATATCTTTTACAGTCACAACCACAAACATGGAAGTTCTTCTACTCAAGCACTGAGGAAAGAGATCAAGCTTTGAGTCGCTCGAGGAATCAAACAGGCTTGGCTGGCTTCAATAGCTTTGGGCAATTGTGTAGAATCTGCACAAAGGGAAAATGGGTTTCTTAAAACATCAGAATTTTCTTTTTTTAAAATCATATTAACAAGAGTTTTTTATTTAAAGGATCTTGCTCACAAGAGTGAGTAGGAAGGCTCTTTCCATAGTACGTGTTGTGAAGGAGAAACCTGATAATTCATTTATTCCATGATAATAGCAGGGGTAGCTTTAAGGTTTTTTCACCATCTGTGTTCCTATGGGAAGGAGGAGCAAAGCCAATAAAAATTTAACCTTCAGATTTATGATTCTCTGCCGCTCTGTTGTGCTTCTCATGTTTTTTTTAATTAACCCTTTTACTACCACAGAGTAGCAGGCACAGTTTCTAGCTCACACATCCCTTTGTTTTCTAAGCAGGAATTAATTTTAGGCTTTCATAACTGTCCCAGACAAGGCACGTTTTTAGCAAGCTCTAATCTGGGCAGCTCTTTTGTTTGCTAGACTATGTGGTTGAAATATCCAGAAAGAAAAATTCATCCTCTAAAGGTGAGTTAATTCAGTTTTTGTGCAAATAATTAACTAGTAGCAAAGCTAGGTAGGCACACAATATCTGATGTTGGAGTTTTATTCTACTGGGTAGGAAGTTAGATGTGATGTGCATGGAGGATTTTGTCATACAGTCCTTACAAATGCAAAATGACCACTGTAGACAGAAGGGTCAGATAAGAAACCTCAAGCAAGAATCCGCCAGTAGCTGGATTATACAACTAGAGATGGGTGTTCACTGCTTTCCCCCATAGATGACAATGGGGGGTGGGGGAGTGGACACGGGTCCCTGTATATAGCCAATCTCTTGGGGGGGCAGGGGAAAGGCAATTAATTTGAAATTGATCCCTGCACTTTGGACTTTTTATACAGAGTATTTGGTGGAACTTCAAGATGGGAAGGTTAATCTAACATGTAATGATCAGTTTACAGCACTGGGAAAGATCTTAATCTGATCTATTTTGAATTAGAATTTGCTCGGTAAAATTCAACTCAAACCAAGTTAGGCCCTCGCAACCTGAACGCACAGATGATCTTTAGGGATGGGAAAATCTGAATCGGATGAATATGATTAACTTGATTTTCATCAGAATCAGATTAATACGATCCTCCCAATTTTACCCAAACCACCTGATTTTCTTTCTTTTCTTTATTTTTTATTTTAAACATTTCTGAGTTGCCCCCCATGCCTACGGCATCTCAGGGCGACATAAAACAACTTCATAAAAACAATCAATAAAAACATTTTTAAAAACAACACAATAAATTTAAAGTTAAAACAGGATTGGGAAACAAAAAATAAGGGTAGGGGTCGGGAGAGCCAACACCCTAACCCACCCCTCCTCCCTCCTCCCCAAAGGCCTGGGCGAACAGCAAGGTTTTACAAGCCCGCCGGAATGTCAAAAGGCTCGGGGCCAGGTGAGCTTCCTCTGGGAGGGAATTCCAAAGATGCGGCCCAGCCACCGAGAATGCTCTCTCCATTGTGACCCCCCGCTTAATGCGGAGGACCGCCAGGAAGGCACCCCCGGCCGACCGAAGGAGCCGCTCTGGGGGGCGAAGGGCAAGGTGGTCCCTGAGGTACGAGGGGCCCAGACCGTGAAGGGCCTTATAGAGTAATACCAATACCTTTTCATTGGATCAGATTAATTCAGGGGTGCACTTGCACTCATTTCCCCCTCTCTCTGCTGTTGAACTTTGCTAGGCTCGTCTTTGGTCCATTCATCATTCTAGGATTGTGGCTTAGAATGATAAACGACACATTGAACTGAATATGTTTGGCTTTCCATGACTTCAATGGGAAATTTTCCCACTGACGTCAATGGGGAAAAAATATGATCCGATTTCGATTCCAATATGATTATACTAAATACCATACTGATTTTGATCTCATTTCAATTTTCAATATGATTTCCCATCCCTAATGATCTTAGGGAAAGTGCAGCTTGCCTCACTAGGCCCTGTCCTAAGAAGGGCATCACCAGGATCACAGGGTGAACGCAACAAGCAAACTGTAGTGCTTCTCACGCTAATGCTTAGGGCACTGGTCAGTAGGTAGCAGCCCATGAAGCCTGCGACAAATTGATTGGGTGAGGCCAGATAACAGTAGTCCTGATTCTCAGGAAGTTTGTGCCCTGCACTAGGCAGGGGATTTGACAGGTCTGCTTTGACTTCTGTGTCCAGGATGTGCTGGGTGTGGGCTGCCTACCCTCTTGAGCTGAATACATGACTCCGCTCTCCTAGCAAGGATTCCCCACTAACTGCCTGAGTGGGGAGTGGTCAGGAAAACTCGGCTAGTTTGTTCTCCCCATCCTACCCCTAGCATACAGCATACAGGAATTTCCGTGTCTCCACAGCAGGGTAGTCCCAGACCTTGGAGGTGACCATGTTAAAAGTGGGAGCAAGAATCCCCATTATTGTCATGGCACTTCCCCCCACCCCCCACCCCCTTACACACACATCTGGGAGGCTTAGGTTTGACAAACAGTCCTGCAATCCCTTGTTTATATAGGGCTCTGTGATTCTCAAGGACACCTCTGCCTGAAAAATCTCCACTGTGGGGACAGGATTATTGGTCAGCTCGGCACTGTATTATATTTAATATATATTTTTAAAAATCCTAAATAGCAAAAATAAGAAGTGATGGTAATGCTTGGAAAGTCATAGAAAAATAAAATGCTTGTCGTTCTAGAAGTCAGGGGATTGAATTATGCAAAAGACTATGCCATCCTTTAATTCCATTCTATCACACTCACTTGTGTCATAGCTGACTCCTTCTTAATGATGGTACATGCCCTTGTTTTTGAACAAAAATTGGCACTATAAAAAACAACTTAGCACGTAACAAGCTGATAGAGCTCCAACGGTCATGGTAAAGTGGCAATTTTGACCAGTGCGAGCCAGATACGTTTCTACAATTATAGTGCGACCTAACCTTTGTGTACAGTGGGTTTACAGGTATCTGTGGCAGGCACTGAAGCTGGCTTACTGAATTTGTCCCTATATGGTTGATGAACAGAGTTCAAATCAATCTGAAACATTAACGGGAAACTCAGAGGTAATCATTAAATTTTGCCGAGCTGCAGGTTTAAGGCAATCCAAGGAGCTGAGTCTTGCATAGTTTTAAACAGAGCCATGCATTTTACTTTGGGGCTGCTGGGAAGTGTTTACTGGATATTTGGCCCATGTTTGTAGGAGAGGTCTGCGGTCCTGGGCCACATGCCCTACTTAGAACAAAAACAAACAAAGAAAGAAAGCCGATGACTTGCTCCATTTCAGGCTTCATTAGGAAAGTTTTGCACAGCTGTATTGACAATACTTCTTACTTAGTCAATGGGAGTTTGCCTGGAGTAAGGGGAGCTTAGACAGCTAAATCTTTATTTACTGTAAGCCAAACCTTGCAGTTTTTTTCCCTGTTCCATCCTTGATAAGGCAAAGTTCTCTGTAGGGTGATTTTTTCCTTTAGGGTGCAAGTATCTGTCTTCATGTAAGCTAAGAGACCAAGGTTGATCTGAGGTCTAAGTACTGGTTGTGTGTGCTGTGAACTCAGCATGTGCGCACACAACCTGTGCATATCTGGCACCTACAGCATGTGCGCACACACACTGTGTAACACACCATGCATGTGCAATGTATGTAGGCACCATGCGCGGACCTTGGATTGGCTGCATAGGCTCCATTGACACATAAATCTGTGGGACTATTCCAGAGTAGGTGGTTTGAGGACTGCTGCCAAGTTAGATAAGATAATACCTTTTACTGAACCACACTTGCTGGTGTGAGGAAGCTTCCGAGCTTTGCAGAGTTCTCCATGGGAGCCGACACTTTGTTGGTAATTAAATAGAATCATGGAAGGCACCTCAGAGGTCATCTAGTCCAACCTCCTGCTCAGTGCAGGAAACCCACAGCTACAGCATCCCAGATGGCCATCCAGCCGTTGTTTGAAAAACCTCCAGCAAAAGAGAGCTCACCAACGCTCTAGGCAGTCTGTTCCACTGTTGAACAAGTTCTTCCTAATGTTTAGCCAAAATATGCTTGCTTGTAGTATGATCCCATTGGTTCTAGTCCTGCCCTCGGGAGCAATAGAGAAAAAGTCTGCACCATCTTCTATGTGGCAGCCCTTCAGATATTTGAAGACGTTTATCATGTCTCCTTTTAGTCTTCTCTTCTCCAGCTCCTTCAACCTTTTTTCATAGGACTTAGTTTCAAGACCCCATACCATCTTTGTCGCTGTCCTCTGAACCTGTTCCAATTTATCAATGTTCTTCTTAAAATGCAGTGCCCAGAACTGGACACAGTACTCCAGATGAGGTCTGACCAGCGCAGAATAGAGCGAAGCTATTAACCCTC
>QEPC01003635.1:1612747-1623319 GCA_003113815.1 Sphenodon punctatus | reverse complement strand
GTTGCCTCGGCCTCTGGCTTCCCCTGTTGCCTCTGGCTTCCCCCTGTTGCCTCGGCCTCTGGCTTCCCCTGTTGCCTCTGGCTCCCCTCGTGTTGATCCCTTGATCCCTATCTTCCAGTTTCCGGCCCTGTGTGTTTCTTCCCTGTCCCTCCACCTCGATGATGAGTCGTATGCCTTCCTAGACCAGCTTGGCTGGTACTTGTGTGGAGTGCTTTATCTCCTGGATATCAGAGAGCGGCTGAGAGGTTCCCTTGCTAATCCTGTGTTTCCCCTTTTGCCTTCCCTCATCTTCCCCTCTGTCCTTTCCCTAGGCTCTGACCCCGGAGCCTGACACAGGTGCTAAGAGACTACAGTCCCATTTGCTTCAGTAAGATTTGGGTTGTTTTGATCATTGTCTCCAGGGGTTGCTGAGAAAGGCATGGAGTTCTGATAGGGTGTTTTCAAATGAGCAAGGCAAGTCACATGTCTCAGGTGCGAGCACTGGGGAACCCAGGCTCCTCAGTGCTCCCGGACAGCTCTTGTGATTTGCAACGGCTCCTGTCCACAGTGCCTATGAGTGGTGAACCTGTCTCTGCTGGCTTCTGCTGTTCATACAGGCAGGGGCTCCATGGCTGCCCATTGCCACAGTTCTATTTAGCTTGCCCCGCACAAAGCACTCCAGCTTTTGTGGCAGTGCTCCATGAGTGGCCATGAATGGCTGCTCTGGAGCTCACGGGAGCGTGCTCTACCTTCAGACGGGCAGTGGGCTCCATGGCTCCTGGGTGGCCATGCGGGGTAGCATCTCGTCTGGAAACACCCATAGTTAAGTTGCTAAGCTGGGATTTTAGGAGAGCAGGGTTCACACTCCTGTTCTACCAGAGCTTTTCCTGCAAGTCACCCCATCTCCTTGTACCTCACTTCCATCTCTACACTGGGGAAAACAGCACTTCCCTAGCTCCCCGGGGTTGTGAGGATAAGTACATTCAAGATTGTGAGGCACTTAGCTATTGAGGTAATGGGGGGACATGGAGTTATGCAAAGCTTAATTTGTAATAATAATAATTCATAATAAATAATTCATAATAATGAATTGCTGGGGCCCAAACCTGCCTCAAAAGCTATACCCCCTACCCCAGCCCAGAGCTTGTCAGAGCAGGGTACTGACTCCCTTTTTGATATTCAGCTGTACAGAGCTAGGTTAGTCCAATGGTTGGGGGGTTGATCGCTGGAGACTACAGGCATTTTCACACAAGACACTCTCCATGCACTACCTACCTACCCACCCACCCGCTATACATGTTAAAAGGCACCCATAGGGTAACACTGCAGCCCTGCAACATGTATAGTGTGTGAGTGGAGAGTGTCTTGTGTGAAAACGCCCTCGTCTCCAGCGATCAACCCCCCAACCACTGGACTAACCTAGCTCTGTACAGCTGAATATTAAAAAGGGAGTGATTTAATCTATATGATAGCCAGCACAGGGTCTGGAGCAGGAAAGTCAATAAATGAAAGTCAAACTATTCAGGGTTTTTTATTATTTATTATTTATTGGGTTTTGTTTCCAACCCTGAAATGACCAATATTGGCCTTATCCTGGTCCTTCACATTTTGTACAGCACACTTCTTTGGGGAACATCTCTCGGGGCGTAGCCCCTCTTGAATTTAATTGCAGGAGTTAAGCCCTGGCAAGCCCCACCACAAATTAAGCCCTGCAGGTACAACAGGTAGCTTCCTCAGCAGCTTGGAGATTTGTACTCCAGTTATAATGATTCATTCACCCAGCATCTTCTCAGCGTTGTCATGATTTGGCTTCTCCAGAGTCTGCCCTGCATGTCTCCACCAGAAGGTGATGCCTGAATTCAGGCCTGTGACAGTGAAGGGTGTATTAGGAGCCTGGCCGCCTCCTTGGATATTCTAAATTCAGCAGTAGTTGTAAACCATGGAACAAATGTGTGTTGTGGTCTGGGAAACAGCAACATGTATTAATTACATTTTAAGAGCATATGAAAAATTAATACTTATGTTGCTAGCATGGTTAATGTATGTCTCATCTTTACAGTGTCTGGTTTGTAAACAATTATGAAATATTGACTCGCTGTTGTAATGACTGCTTAAAGAGAAGTGTTGCTGCTGTTGGGGATATGCCCATTGTAGTACACTAAGTAGAACTTTGGCAATGATCTGTGCTGTCTGGGGTCCGGGTGCTTATAACATTTCCAAATCAGATTAGATAATAGGAGATTGGGTCCCAGGTTATTAATGTTAATGTGATGGTTTTAGACTATAATCTGTATTTGCTTCAGGTGGAAACAAATGTGACATTTATTGAATCAAATTTATATGCCACCCTTCTCATTATGGCTCAGGTGGCTTACAATTAATAAAAACATCTTTTAAAAATCCCTTTAACCCTCCAGCAACCCTTCCCTAACTCCCACCCAACCTGTTCCTGCCTGCCAAACAGAAAGGACTTGCATTGTTTCCAGAAGATGAGCAGACTCGGGCTTAGATGAACCAGCCACCAAGAAAACCACTGATCATTTTCTTTTTTCTTCCTTTTTTTTTTTTTTAACATGGTGGGTGACCATTGGCCACTGTTATAGGACAGGGGAAGAATGGCTTGGGAAGAATGGCGTGGAGCAGACCTGGTCCAATCTGCACAGCAAAGCTGTAAGGAATAAGACTCCTCCCACCTCGAGGGTTAAACTGCAAGGGATGAGAGACTAAGGAACCAGCAGGGACTTTCCCCAAGCTGGACCCCCCACAGCTTTATCCATCCCAAAGTGACAGCAGCAGAAGGCACCCAGTGGGGAGCAGACCCCAGCAGCACCTCTGGAAAAGCGGGACTTCCCTGGAACTGCCTCACTGTCACCATCTGCTCTTTGCATGGTGCTTTCTGCCCTCCTGTGTTGGGAGGGACACTTTCAGGAACCTGTGCCTCTCCCAGTAGGAGCACAGAAACGGTGGTGCAGAAGAGACCTGGAGCTCAGCTCCTTAAGTGCACAGTGCCACACGAGCAAATGTGAGATGGATTTCCATTAGATTGCTAGGGCTGGGAGTTCTGGAGAGGTTTACCTTTTGTCCCTACTCCCTCAGGAGGAGGCAGAGTTTGCGGTCACTAACCACTCATCACCCAGTCAGTTTAAGTAGGGATACTAATGGCCAGAAGGACAGTTACTGAGCATTTCTCTCTTACCTAAATTCCCCACCCAAAGATAGAGAACCTACAGAAAGCAAATTCTGGTGCAGGTGCTTGTTTCCTGTATACTGTGGCAACTGATGCCAAGAACATATGTAGGCAACTACATTTGGGATTCAGATGTCCTATGAAAGGACTCCTTTTCTTAAATGCGAGGAGAAATTTTCAGAAACAATAACTTTTTTATTTTGTATATAGTAAATCAAGGCCTCCTTTTCTTCTTTCCCATGGTCCCCAATGTATGGTCCAGCCGTATTTAATTATTTACAATCCCACAATCTATCCAATTCCACACTTAAAGCATTTTTGACATGCTACTTGCAGTGAATCAAAAGGATTTGTATCAAAATGTTTTCTTGTTCTTTTGTTTTGTTCCACTATATTAGTCTTAACCTCTTTCTCCAGTCTAAGAGTATGAGCACATTAGGGCAAAGGCCATCTGTTCTTCAATCTCTGAAAAGCATCCAGAATATTAATGAATAATAATTAATAGATATGGGGGAATGGAAAGTGGAAGATAACACTAAAAAAGGGAGAAAAGGTGAAATCAGAGTACATTCAGGCTCCTTTGATGTGGTTTCCATACATAGCATATGCTAGTTGTCAGTATCCAAGAAAAAATAAATGGTGTTATGTCATGATTATAAGCAACCTATTATTCTGTTGGACTCTGTAACAACCTATAATTGTTGATAAACTGTTAGTAGGTTTATTAACTCTTTACAAACCATTTGTGAATGGAATTTTTAAAATTTCAAGTGGAGAAATATGGCAATATTCAAAGCCTAATAAGGACTTTAGAGAAAGGTGAGAAATAAGAAAAAACTTACAAACAAACAAGCAAGCCTCTCACATCCTGCCCATTAGTGTGTTAAGAGACAAAGGCTATGAACTTGTGCAATCTGAGGAGGGCTTTGGAAAATTTTCTGGAATTATTTTAATGAGCTTAGATGATTTTGAGGGAGAAAGATATGCAGCAGAAACCTGATGTAATTTAAATAAGTAAAAGTAAGCACAAAAATGAAGCCTTAAGTTACTCATGTGCTTACACCTTTGCAGGATTGAGACCAATGAATAACCTGTCAAGACTGAATATTCAAACCTGGGTCCTTTTCAGATGCGCTGCGGTGGGGATGGGTGTGCACAGCAGTGGGTGTGTGGCGTGTCGGCGGTCGTTACATGGACACACCCATCTCCACTGATCTTCACGCCTGGAGCCATTGCCGTTTTGGCTGATGGCTCCATGCATGGGCAATGGGGGGAGAACGGGAGCGTGCACACCCCCCCCACTCGTCGTGGCGGTCACATGGGCACTGCCCTCCCACCCATTCCTACACGTGGGCATGGGGGTGGGTGGGGGTGTCTTGTGTGAAATGGGCCCCGATTGCACAACCATTGATGTCCATGGGAAGTTTACCATTGGGATTAATGGATGCAGGGAGCAGACCTTTGGAGAATGTCATAGCCATAAGGTCAGACTGCGATACTCCCTCTGAGATACAACATCCCTTAAAATTAGTAAGGAACTGCACAATGGAATTTTATTAGTTATGTTGGGATGTTTCAGGAAAGAAGATGCTGGAAATTTATAACAGCACACTATGGACAAGCAGGTTGACAGGATCAATGAGCCAACAAGAGCTAATCACATTGATTTACAAGAGAGAAGAAAAAGAAGACTTATCAGACTGGAGACCAATCTCTTTACTATACTGTGGATAAGATATTGGCAAAAGTATTGCAATGAGATTAAGAACAGCTGTTGAGGAAATTAGACTCAAGAGTGTAGAGCACCTGAAAGATCATTTGATTTTAAAACGTCTTGTGATTTATTGTAGAAGAGAGACATTTCTTCCCCTCCCCTTAATCTATTTTATGTCTTTATCAAACAAGAAAACCTTTAAGAGATTTAAGTATAGATTTTGATTATCTATTAATTGTCTGGCAATTTTATAGGGAAGGAGACTTGGGTGCAGAGTTTAGACCCTGGATCCAAATGATATATAAATACTTTACATTTTAAAAAATAAAATAAAAATTAAACCAGTGTCTTTAGACATTTCTTCAATAAACACAGAATTTAGCAAGCATGGGCGATCAGTATTTATGTGCATTTAACACACAGGTATTAAAAAATAAAAGACATTCCTAGCAAAGGGGAAGAAACATTACCAGAAGATGGTCCTTTTTGCACTGATGTGTGCGGGTGCATGGGCGGTGGGGGTGCTTGCACGCTCCCGCATTCCACCCATCGCCCACACACGGAACAACAGACAGCAATGGCCGATGCTCTGTGCATGGAGATGGGTGGAGGTGGGTGGGCGTCCATGTGACAACCCGCCACCTCCTCCACCCATCCCCCCCATGCACTTGCGCCCATTAGAAAAGGGCAGATATTTCTAGATGTAGGATTAAGTTGAGACGTTATATTAATATGAGATGAATTGATCTTCAAAAGATTATTTTTTAAAACTCTATGAAATAGCTGTGTTCTTAGGCCCTTTTCAAACGAGCTGGCGGTGCAGGGGGATGGGTGGAGGCCACGGTGGGTGTGCAGCACGTGGGCAGTCCATTACACAGACGCCCACCTCCACCCATCTACACGAACAGAGGCACCTGCATTTTCTCCAATGCTTCCGTGCGTGGGGGACTGGTGGAGGTGAGTGGAGCGTGGGAGTGCCCACGCATCCCCGCTCACCTGCACCGGCATGTCTCCCCTTCCCCCCCCAGTCACCCATGTGGGCAAGGGGAGGGGGCATCTCGTGTGAAAAGGGCCTTAGAAGTGAATTTGATGCTGAGCTGACTGACAGCACTTGAGACATAAGAAGTGCCAAACTGGATCAGACCAATGATTCATTGAGCCCAACATCCTGTCTCTGACAGTGGTCGTTCTCATTCCATTTGGAGGATTACCTAACAGGTACTCTCCTGTTCACTCACAGCTCCCAACAATCAAAGTTACATCCCCCAACCTACTTGACTAATAACCATTCATGGGCCTACTCTCCAAAATAAAGCACTCCCGCAATAAGTAGGGGAGCACTTGTGTGAGCTGGCCCAGGAACCATGGGGCTAAAGGGGCAGGGATGGCAGCAACCTTCCTGCCCAGGTAAAGGTGCGCAGCCAACAGACTGCTCGCATGGTGTTTTAGGGGGCAGGCCCATGCTAAGTTTAAAAGCAGAACCTGGGCTGGCTGCCCCCTCTTCTGCGGATTCCAGGAACGCTCTCGCAAGCATTCAGACCAAACACTCTTTGCTGGCATTCAAAGCAAAGGTATGTGGGTGGGGTAAGCAGCACAGTGCCCCCATGCTTCTATTCCTGCCGGGGTGGTGGGGGGAGGGCAGAGAACCAGTCCAACTCCCCTGCTTGTCCCTGTTCGGTGGCTCACACAACATGCTTCTATCCCCACTGGGGGTGGGGTGGGTGGGATGAGAGACAGGCCAGCTCCTCACTTACTTGATGGCTGGGTTATCCCCACCCGCACAGTGTGCTTCTATTCCTGCTGGCCAGCCCTGCTCCACCACTTGTCCTTGCTCGGCGACTGGGTTACTCATCCACTCAGCATGCTTCTATCCCCACTGGGGCGGGTGGAGCAGGGCCAGTCCAGCTCCCCTGCTTATTGCGAGGGTGCTTTATTTTGGAAGGTAAGTCCATGAATGGTTATTAGTTAAGTAGGTCGGGGGATGTAACCGTTGGAAGCTGGGAGTGATGGGTGTGTGTGTGTGATGAACTCCCCTGTGTGGCGGCGGTGGTAGTAGGGATGAGCAAACAGAATGCTGTTCAGATGTTCGGCCATTCGGTCGTTCAGTTCAAAACCCGAATTCAGATTCAGCGGAGTTCGGTTTGGCCGAACTTGGCCGAACATTAAAAAAAGGGCTATCGGTAGCAAAACCAATTTTTTTTCGGTATCGGTATTATTGCCCCTGAAACCACCCCTGGTGTCCACCCCTGGTGCCAGGAAGTCTGCTCCTCAGCTGCCTCCCCCTTCCAGTCACATTTTTCCCACCCAAAGTCACGTTTTTCCCGACTCCAAATCCATCCGAACTTTTCCAAACAGTTTGGCCGTTCGAACGTTTGGTTCGGTTGTCTGAATAGGCCAAGTTCGAGCTGAACTCTGAACTTCCAAACCGTGTTCACCCATCCCTAGGCAGTAGTCTATCTCTGCCCGCGTGGCTTGGAGGGGGAGAAACTCCCCTGTAAGGCCACTTGTCCCTATGAGGTGATGGCTGCATTGTTCCAACTGGCTTGGCCTGGTAGGGCGGGGGGAGGGGAGAGGGAATCAGCAGTGCTCCCCAACTCATGCTGGGGGGCGGACACGTTTGTTCCCTGGCCACTCCTTCCACCTGTTTGGCTGTCACATGGGTGGTCCCGGTGCAGCTGTGTGCCTCCTCCCTTCCTGTGCTCTAGTCATCAATGTATCCCCCTCTTCTTTTGGAGATGGGGGGGGCTAGCAATGGTCTGTAGGGGTGGCACGGCTCAAGGTTGGGACACTTCAAAAGAATAGGTACACTGTGCCCACATGGCCTTATTGGGGGTGTCCCCAGCTTCATAGGGGCAATTTATTATTATTATTATTTTTATTTTATTTTATTTTATTGTTGTTATAAGCATTTATATAGCACCCGCGATGTACCTGGTGCTTTACAGAAAACAAGATAGACACAGTCCCTGCCCGAGAGCTCACAATCTAAAGCTTATAATGATCCTGATCTCCCCATCTCATGCTTAGCAGGCCTACTGTGGCATGTGCGCTGGCACTGTAGTCCATCCTTGCCAGCCACATACCCATGCCTCTGGGTGCTAGCCCCTGAGGGCATTGGATTGATCACTGCCAGGGGGCCCTTTGGTAGCATCTTTAGCTAAAAAAAAAAAATTATTATGTTGACACATGTGTATGTATTGACACATGCAGCAGTGATAAGAATCATCATGTCTCTTTTTTATCCAGAGCAGGAAGTGATGGCTAATAAGAAGAACCAAAAACAAAACAAGGGGAGCAAGGCCACCAGAAGGGCATCCCATATAATGCCTCTCAGGGCCCACCCACTGCTTCGACAGTGGGAGGGCAGAACCCATTTTACCATGGAGGATGTGTCCTCCATCCTTGCCATTGCTCTTTGCAGTATGAAGGCCCCACAGGTGTCTCAATGGTGGACCGTCTCCCAATCCTAACCATCCTAGGGTCACAGATGTGGGTCCGGTTGCGCAGACCACCTCTGGGACACACAATCCTGTGTCGGTGTCACAAAAGGCACCTGGCGACGTCAAGCTAGGTCTCCTGCAGCAGGACATATCATTGGAAGGACTTGGGCAACCCCCTATGATGGCACTAGGACAAGCTATATCAGTGTCAGGGTCCAGGCTTGAACCTGTGACCCTGACGTTGGAAGGTAGAGAAGCTTCCCCAGCGCCATATGGTAGTCAGGTTTGATTATAACATCCCCTCTTTATGCCTGGTGCCTGTCCTTGCTTGACTCCTCCCCCCTGGATCCCTTATTGGCTCCCAGCAGGATAAAAGGCATGATGGGAGCAATTGCAAGTAGTGGGACATTAGCTTTTGTGTGTGAGCCTGCTTGCATATGGTTTGTTGCCTAGCAATCTTATCACTTGGTCTAACTGTTCTTTTGCCTGCTTCTTGTCTAGTTCCCTCTGGCTCTGTTTCACCCTTTCCCCTCCTGATAGCCCTAGTTATCTTGCCCTGTTGATTCCTGTACACCTGTCTTGCATTAACAGTTCCTTAGCTTGTTCTTACACTTGCTGTGGGTTTTCCTTACTGTGGTCTTGCTCTTGTGTAGGGATTCCTTCCCCCCATGCCCTTTCTCTCTAAGGTCTATACTCCTCTCTCTGATATTCTGTTCCCTCTATCTTGCTCTCTGCTTGTCTCAGGTTTCCTAATAGCAGCCTTGTTTCTCTCCGTGGTTGTATAGGATTCAGCTCCTAAGGCTTGCTCCTCTTTATTACTGTTCTCCTGCTTATCCTTGGCCCACGTTGGCCTAGTTCTCTGGGTATAGGTCCTTTCTAGGAGCCCAGCTATGTTGTTGGCTCTCTGGGATTCCTGTATATCACTCTAGGTTCCTGAGCCCTTGTCTGGTATAGATTGTCTGTGCTCTGAGTCCTTGTCTAGCTATATTCCCCATTCCTATTCCTGTGTTCTGTGTCTCCTGTTCCCTTGTGTCACTGTGACTCAGGTTAGTGCCTTCCTTGTCTCCCCTTCAGATTGTGTCCCCTCTCTGATAGTGTGGTTGTGCTTCTGGTCTCTCTAGTCCTCTGGCTCTTGCTTAACCTTGTTTTCTTATCCTGCTTCCCTGTAGCTCTTGCATTACTAGACCCTCTCTCCCTGCTCTTCCCCTGCCACTGCTGTCTTAGCAGTTGCCTTTTGTGCCACCTCTAGTTCCCTGGTCTCTTTCTTGTCCCAGCTGTGCACCCTCTATCACTGTCTGTACAGTTCAGCACTCCCTTCCTAATATTGCCTTGTATCTAGTCCTTCTTGATCCTCTTCCTCAGGTCCCTGCTCTGGTTACTGTTCTGGTGCCTTGTTCTCTTCCTTCCAAGCTCTAGCCTGGTTCCCACGGTCTTCTTTCTCAATTGCTTCATTGTAGTTGTCCATAGTTTGTTTCTGGTTCTCTCTAGTCTGTTATGGTGTCTGGCTGACTGTTCCTGATAATTCTGAGCCCAATGAGGAAGCTATTGGCTGTCCCCTAGGGGATGGGGTGTTTGCCAGATATAACATCCTGAGGGCTATTGTTAACTCAGTGTCAGGCTTCTGCTGTGGATTTTCAGGCTGAAATGAGAGGAGGCTGCAACAGGAATGTTCAATCAGGTTTATTCAGCTACACAGTTGTGGAACACACTGGTATTGCTACCAATGGACCATGCCTTACAGCACAAAGCTTCCTTATATACACAGTGGTGAACAAGCAACCATACGTGGTTCAATCATGCTGGTATTAGATAGCCATATCTGACAGGAAATACCTCTTGTTACTAGGCAGAAATTGGGTTGCTGATGCAAGCAAGTTCAGTTCCTCGGAGCTAGTGTATGTGAGGGGGCACAAGGGTGCAGCGGGATATCTGTCAGGAAATGTAGCTAACCACAAAACCCACATACACAGGAAACTTCAGTATTGGTGCTAACTATAGCTCATGAAGCTTTAGCAAACCAGCTGAGGCAGACATGCACCTTTCTTGCAAAGCAATAAGCTCTGGTCTAAAATTTTGGTCAAGGAGCCATATTAGGATTCTTCAATAATTCCCCCCTTTTGAGGCTTTTGAGAAAGCAAAAAGGCCTCAACCACTAAAGGGTTTTAAACAGGCATACTTAACAGCTCATTTGGAGCAGGTGTGCAATCCAGTGTTTTCTAGTGTTTGAGACTTCTGGGGACCCCCTTTGGGGG
>QEPC01003635.1:1559135-1597460 GCA_003113815.1 Sphenodon punctatus | reverse complement strand
CCCCCCCCCCCCACACACACACATCAAACTGCTTGTGTGAAGGTGGTGTGTGTGTGGGGAAGCGCATTCCCGTGAGCCACACACCAGCCACTCTCAGCAGCAGTTTTTATTAAGGGGCGTCTGGACGGTTGCCCCCCCTCCCCCCAGGCTGCTTCACAGAATTTCCTGGCGGGCCCGGTGCTGCGCTCACATCCCCGGACTCATCAAGCCCCTTCCTGGCCGCTGCTGAGTCCCGCAGTGGCCGCTTCTTCATTAGAGTTTGGATGTAGAGAGAGAGCAATGTGCCTCCTGTGCATGCCCCGCTGAACTCTTTTAGCAGCATACAGAAAGTCTCCGGCTTCCGGCAGCTCCCCGCCTCCCTCCTGGCTAGCATGCGCAGACCGTGTAAGCACTCCACTTATGTGCTTCCCAGCCTTCCTGGCCAGTAGGGATGGAGCTAGCAGGCAGCAGAGTTGGCCCACCACCACAAGAGCACATGCGCCAGGCACTGTCCCAAGGCAGCATGAATCAAGGGGATAGGACAGGAGGAGGAGCTTCCTGATTCCCAGGACCCCTAAAAAGAGGCTAGTTGGGATGGTGCCTTGGAGGCCATTGGGGGCAGGAGAGCCAATCAGAAGTCAGGAGCCTCGGCCTGAGTTTGTAGGAAGGGGGCTGGGGTGGAATGGCTGTGCAGGTGGTACAGCACCGCCATTTTGTCAGCGAACTGGGCAGCAGGTGAGAGCAGGGGTGAGGTGCCCTTTCCTCCGGGTGAGGCTGTGGGGGCACAGCTATTGGGGGGGGGGAGACCTGGGGCTCCAAGGGAGGGGGGGAGAGGGACTTCTGGATGGGGGCGGGGAGGTGTGTGCTGGCTGCAGGGTGTGTATGTGTGTGGGGGCTTCTGGAGGGGAGCAAGGAGGGGTGTGGGCTCCTGGGGGGTACAGGCTTGGGCTCTTAGAGAGGGGCAGGGAAGGGGGAAAGAAGGGGGCTCTAGGAGGGGGAGGGGAGAATGGGGCTCTGGGAGGAGGGCTGTGGGCTACGTAGAGGAGTGAGGGCTGGTTGGGGCTCCTAGGGAGGGGGCTGGGGGGCTCCCCTAGAGGAGTAGGGATAGGGGCACTGTGGGGGAAGGGGTGTGGGTTGAGGCTCTGAAAGGGGGAGGTGTGGGCTGGGACTCCTGGAGGGGAGAGATGGGGGTGCGCTGAGGTTCTGGGAGGGGAACTGGGACACCTGAAGATGGGAGGGCTGGGGGAAGGGGTGTGGGGGCTGATGCTGGAGGCTTGGGGGATGGGGGGCTGTGATAGGAAATGTTGTTGCTGCCCTGCTGCTGTCCCAGGGTGGGAATGCTTTTGTGAGCTGAAGTGACTGTGACACAGGATCATCCAGTCTTGGATTCTGGCTCTGACAGTGGCCCAGGAGCAAGTGCTTTGGAAGGGGGAAAAAAAAAAACCCAAACAAACCCGCTAACACCATGAAGGACAGCAGCTCCGCCAGTCAGGGAAGCGCACAGCCACCTGGGGAGGGAGGTGGCTGGGTGTGGGAGGAAACAGCTGCACAGGGGGAGCAAGGCAAGGGAATAGTTGACCGTTAAATGTCATCCCTTGACAGGCAAGTACCAGCACAGCAATCACCGGGAGCACACCCTTGCGAGTCCCAGCCATGCTAGGTGCACCCTCTGCAACCCCCGAATCCCAGGGCAGGGCCTGGACAAAGACTGAGACCAGGGCCTTCATCAGCCTGTGTGGGGATGCCAAAGTGCAGGACAGCCTCATGAGATGCTACCGAAATGAATCTGTGTATCAAAGCATCTCCAAGGGAATGGTGCGGCTGGGATACAGCAGGGACATGTCCCAGTGCGGAATATGGCAAATGACCTGAGGATGGATACAAGGACTGCCACAATGAAAACCTCAAGTCTGGCCATGCCTGGCATAAAGTCATTCTATGAGGAGCTGAACAGGTTCCTCTGCGTAGATGGTGAGATCATAGCCTCCAGTGTTGAAATGAAAAATCTCCCCAAGAGCTGTTTCTGACAAAAACAGAGCTCTCACCACTGTTTGTATGAGGAGGAAAATGAGCTGGCTTTTTCACCACTACCCACGATTTTTTGCCCCTTTCCAACCAATCATCACTTTCCAGTAATTTTGACACTTTCTTTCACTTTCCGGCCGTTTTTGTCACTTTCCGGCATTTTTTGTCAGTTTTCAGCACTTACTGGCAGTCCTGTCACTTTCTGGCAGTTTTGTCACTTTCCGGCAATTTATGGCAGTTTCTTTACTTTCAAGTAGCTTGTCCCTTTTCTTTTGTAAGGTAAGTAAACTAATTGGTGGTGTATTTCCAGGACCAGCCCTTTCTCCCTTGTTCTGATTACTCTGATTTTGAATTCCTGCGCATGGTCTATAAAAGCAGGCAGTTTTTAATCTTCTTCCCCTTCCCACTTTTGCTTCTGGATTTGGAGAGTGACAAAAACTGCCGGAAAGTGACAAACTGCTGGAAAAGTGCTGAAATTCTCAGGAACAGAAATGGGAGCAGCTGATTCTTGTGGAGAATCTGAGCACGCTGCTGAAAAAGAAGTAGTTTCCAATGGGATGGGAGCACCTGCTCTCACTTCAGCACTGGTGGCCTCCTACATCTGCAGCAGCATCTTCTCTAGGGGGAGGGAAAAGGCAGACACCACCACCTCTCCCAGTCCCACACCTTCAGATCCAGTCCTCCCCTACCCACCCACCCACCACGAAGGCGTGTCAGAGGTGGAGGGTCACAACTCGGCCATCCCGCAGCTGGAGCTGGCATCCGTGGACCCAAGCGATAACACCGTCACCGTCCACCTGCGCCTCATTGAACTGGAGGGGCAGCCCATGGAGCCAGCGAGCATGCAGGTGGAGGGAGCAGTGTCTACAGATGCCACCATCATTGAGGAACCACAGGACACCGATAAGTCATTGCAACTAGAGCATGGAGGAAAAGGGTGCCAGAGCTGGGAAGGCAGCTGACACCTGTTGACTAGGAGGCCAGATGAGGACCCTAACATTCCACTATACCATGGTCTTAGGTGGCCAAGACAGTAAGGGGGGTCCATGAGGAGCAGCCCCAGGAGTCAGCAGCCCTGGAGAGGAAAGGTAAGTGGGACAGGTGGCCGGGAGGGCAGAAGGTCGGCACATGGGTGGAGAGGTCATGGTCAAGACCCCCCATATTCTGACCCCGGGAGGAGGGACACAGCAGCACATGTAGGCTGCTCTGACATGCCAGTGACACATGTATCCACCAATAGACTCCACGCTGCCACAAAAGGAGGCCAGAATTCGAGAACACACATAAAAGAGGAAACGCTCAAGAATACTCAATGCACACTCCAGCCACCACCATATGCCACAAAGACACTGCGACCCCAAGCTGTCATGACCAGGCATCACTGAAGCAGGTCACCCATCAGCACAGCATATGCACCCCTATGTCTAGCGAATGATGCAGGTCAATCACCCTTCACACCATCAATACAGCTGTCCCACCACACAAGGCAAGTTCCCCGTATGCGTCAATATGGGTGAAGTAATGACTCACTCCTTTGTATTCCCACAGGTGATGCCCTAGTAGGTGTGTTATATTGCTCCCCTGTTTTTAGTGCGTGCCTGGTATGAATATCTTAGGTGCTAGGATACTTGGGTACCACTCTGTGTTTAAGGCCTGCATTCCCTTCCCCCTCCCTGTGTGATGTGGGTGACTGCACTGCTGCTGTCTTTGCCCAGGTGGTCTCTCTACGGAGCTTTGCAGCTGTCAATGGGAGTCTGAGACTGGGGACAGGGTTGCCCCCCCCTACACTGCTGTGTGTGCAGCCTCCGTGTGCCCTAGGTTCGCCCTGCCACGTGCCGCACAACACCCTGCGGAAACTGTACAGAGCATCATGGCGACCAGCGGGGATGGAGGTGGATACTTTCTGGTTCTGCTGTTTGTTGTCCATGCTAGCTATTCCTTTGACCTTTCAGCAGCCCCTGCCCCTGTGATGCCCCATGGTTTGCATATTGTGTGCATGGGGCTCACCTTTTTGCCCAGGATCTGCCATCTCTCTATGTGGATGCAGGGTGCATTGCTCCTACCTTTGGTCAAGGCCCAAGGGTTGCAATGCCCTACACGTGCCTCACCCTTGCAGTGTATCTGACCTCCTGCCTCTGTGCTTGCTAGTTCACCATGTCCCATGGTGCAGTTCTGTGGAGTTAGCCCTGGGGATGGAGGAGGTGGGGAGTGCGGCCAATCGTGTTTTGTGCACCAGCCCTGTGTACTCTGACACTCTCTTCCTGTTTCTTCCTTCCTGCCCAGAGGTGGAGATTTGCCAGGGCCTACTGAGGGACATTGTGTGGGACCTAGCAGAGGCCACGGTGGCCATGGTGGAGGTTAGCTGAGCACTCCAAAATGCTGGTAAGCCTCCCATGTCCTCTGAGCAGTCCTACCAAACCTGACCCCGCTTCCTTCGAATGGCTACTTTTCGTGGAGGGAGCATGCCTCACGGGAATGTTCCAGCAGCCATTACCCTGTCCTTTAAATGGCTCATGGGTCGGTGAGCAGCTTCCCCCTTCCTTGTACATCCTCTTCCCCTCCATAGCGGCCAGTGGAACCCCTACCATCTTCCCTCCCTTGTACGGTCAGCCGGGGTCCCCCTCCTTGTCATGGTCTCTCCCCACACCCGTGCATTTTGGTTCCACCTCATGGCTCATGTGCTGCAGGGCCCTTGCGGAACCATGATGCTACTCCCAGTTCAGTCGTGGGGTCTGTGTGGTTCGAGGTGGTGGAGCATACTCCTTGGCCCCCAGTGGTGTGACCTCAGTGCTCCTCTGCTACAGCACAATTAGATGAAGCTGGTGCAGGAGAGGGAGTGGGGCGAGGAGCGGGAACTCCTGATAGGGATCTGGCACTGGATCTGATCTACACGCTCTCAAACACTCAGAGTGCAAGGTGAAGCCAGACCTTTGTCCACAGACCATAAGCACCATGTAACCCTTGTTTGGTTGCCTGTGTCCCCCATGTTGCTGTGTTATGCTGTTTAAACTTGTTTTATACCTGTTGCCTGTTCATTAAAGTTAATTTATTTTTGTATCCTGTGCTGTTGTGCTTCAGTTTGGCTGTGCGCCACTCCTAGGCCAACAGGCTGGGGATGGGTATGGTGACCATGAGATGGGGACAGTGATGTTGTGTGCACCACCCCAATGTTGACTGCAGTTCTCCTGGCAGTGTCACGGCCTGACCCTGGAGGCGCGGCTCGGTGACGGGGGTTTACACACACACACACACACACACACACACACACACACACACACACACACACAAAAAAACACTCTTTCTCAAACACAAACACAAACCCGGACTGTGCCAGGTGTGCTGCTTCACCCACATGGTGACCTTCCCTGTCTGTGGTTGGCTCTGTGGGAGCAGCATTCCCCAGATACTGTACAGTGGCTTTGTTGTGTGTGTATCTTGTGACCCTGGTGCACTCTCCCATATATTGTGAGCAGTGGCCTGCCGGTATGGTGCTAGGCTCCTGCTATATCCATGCTACAGGATCAGGGCACTGGGTCTGGTGCTTTGGACCCTTCTTTGTACTGTGGTGTGGGGACTGGGAGTGGTGTGACCTGGGATGTGAGGTTCACCATGACACTTCCTGACATTTGACTTAGGGGTGATGTCCAGCAACTGATTTCTGACCTGTACACCATGGCTATTGGCTATAAGCTGATTAGTCAGCATATGGGGGGACTTGGACATGTGGGCAACAGTGCACGCAGCGGACAGGGGAGTTCAGCTTCCGGGTGCTGGGGTCCTGTGGATAGCATCACACCCCTCAGGGGGTCAAAGAGAGTGAGTGTTTGTGGGAGAACTGTGCACTACCAGTTTGGGAATAGCCTTGCAGTGGATGGCCCCTCCCTTATGTGATCATTCACCATGACCCTTCTGGGCACCCAGGGATACTCCCTGCTCCAGCATGAGTGTCTTAATTGGCTGTTGCAGCGGAATCACCTTGTGGACCACTTAGCACTCCCCCAGTGGCGGCTGGTGGGGTCTAAGGCTGATAAGGTAGAGGGCGGGGCCAACCCAATGGTAGGCCAGGCCAACCTGAATTTTGAAATTAATATGGAATTTTACAGCCTCAGTTTCCCATCTGTAAAAATAAAATGGGAATGTTTGTTAATTTGGCAAAAGCCATAAATAAATTTTGATTTTATTTTGGAATGTGTATGAGTCTTTCACCACGTGTTCCCCTCATGTTTGTCCTTCTTAGATTATTATTATTATTTTATTATTTTATTATAAGCATTTATATAGAGCTCCAGAAATGTACCTGGCACTTTACAGAGAATAAAATAAACACGGTCCCTGCCCAAGAGCTTACAATCTAAAGACAGGTGGAGGAGAGACAGGGAAGGGGGAACAGAGGGAGAGACAAGGGATGCAACATTCACGAGCATGCGAGTACTCAGGTACACGTTCTTGGCTTGGTTACAGTAAATAGGAGTGTGCAGATAACAAGTAGGGGATAATCCTGGGTGGGGATGATTAGCAGGAGTTCGGAAGGGCGGAGCAGAAGAGGTGGGTTTTGAGGAGGGACTTGATAGTGTGAACGGTGGGGGCAAGGTGGACAAGGGCAGGGAGGGAGTTCCAGGTGTGCGGGGCAGTGAGGAAGAAGGGACGAAGGCGATTAGAGGAGCAGGGGAGGTGTGGGAGGGTGAGGAAGGGGATGGAAGAGGAGCAGAGTGCTCGAACAGGGGTTCGGAGGGAGATCAGAGAGGTAGAGGGGAGCAAGATTATGAAGGGTTTTGTAGGTGAAGATGAGGAGCTTGTGCAGAATATGCTCAGGAAGGGGAAGCCAGTGGAGGGAGGAGAGGAGAGGCTACACATGGTTGAAGTGACGGGCTAGGTGGATGATTCTGGCAGCAGAGTGTTGAACAGAGATGAGGGAAGCAAGGTGAGAGCAGGGAAGGCCAGCAAGGAGGAGGTTACAATAGTCGAGTCGTGAGATGACTAGGGCATGGATGAGAGTTTTGGCAGAGGAGACAGACAGAACAGGGCGGATCTTAGCAACATTGTGGAGGGAGAAGCAGCAGGATTTGGCCACGGAGTCAATGTAGGGTTTGAAGGTGAGGTGCGAGTCGAAGATGAAGCCCAAGCTATGGGCTTGGGGGACAGGGAGGATGGAGACCCAATCAATGGCAATTGACAGGGAAGAGGGAGATGAAGGATTGGGAGGGAAGATCAGGAGTTCAGTTTTCGCCATGTTCAGTTTGAGTTGGTGTTGAGACATCCAGGCGGAGATATAGGAAAGACAGTTGGTGAGACGAGCTTGGACAGAGGGGGAGAGGGAAGGAGTGGAGAGAGAGAGTTGAGTGTCGTCAGCGTATAGGTGGTATTGGAAACCATGGGAAGCAATGAGTTTTCCTAGGGACTGGGTGTAGATAGAGAAGAGGAGAGGGCCCACTGGGCAGGGACTTGTCTGCAATAACCACCAGCAGGCAGTACACCAGTCAGGAATCCTATCGATGATCCAGCACGAGAGTTCTAAGTTCAAAAGGCCCTGATGCTACAACTAGTAGACCCCTGCATCCATGTCTTGACTTCAGAGGGAGCAATCCTCTCCACCAGTAAAATCCATGGAAACTAAGCCATTGAGTTCAGCGGGTGAAGAATTGCACCCTGATGGTTAACTTTCTCCAAAGAGAAATCGAGCACGCCAAAGCTAATTCTCATTGTGGAGTAAGTTTAAAACCACTCTTTGGCATTCTCAAATTCTCCAACACAAATAACGAGCAAGTAGCATTTAAAACCAACCTCCAGGAACAATTACACAGCCTATGGACATGTTTATTTTGTCTACCTTTTGGCACCCACTACCGTTAAAAACATTTATTCAGGTCAATGCCACACGGGACCAATCTCATTGCTAGATGGAGGAGTATTAGCTTAAGACACAAACCTCCATTTCTATTACACTTGGGCCCCAACAAACGTTTTTGCTTATGCCATTAAGCACATCCCACCCCTACCATTCTAATTACATATCTCTGTGTTTGTCTCTCCTTTTAACTTTCTGAATGCTAGCTCATTTGTAGCACCGGCTTTTAAACATTGCACTAATTTAACCCCATCTGTGTTGCATAGGAAAAAGATCAAAGTAGGCAATGGCTAAGACACTTAAATATTCAGAAATCCTATAATACAAGATCTGCTGATTACACAAGGAAAGAAGAAGATGAGTTTTACTTGCAGGATGCTTCATTAAATGAAATGCATAGCAAATTGCTATCACGCCAAGGCACCCTGGTCCCAGGACCCGCCCAGGAGGCAGCAAAGCAAAGGGTGGCACACAGCTCAGGCAAATATAATGCTCATTTTTAGAGTGGCAAATAAATCCTCAGTTAGTCCTTCGTACAGTATTCTCCTCTCCTTGGAGAGAGAGAGTGAGAGAGCAGGATGGAGTGTGGCAGCAGCCTGCCACATGGCAGTCAAAAATCCCAACAAAATGGCACCAGCCACTAGCAGAAGCAAGCCACACAGGCAGACAGAGTCCCAAGGCAAAGAGAGCTAGCACATGGTTGTTCAAAAGCCCACATGCAGCTCATCCTCCTGTCTGCCTAGCTGCTTGCTCCACCTCCCCAGCCCTTAGTAACAACCTTAGCATTTGCATAGAAATTAATAGGGATGTGCGAATGCGGTTCGGGGATTCGGCCCGAACTCAGAGTGTTTGGCCCGTCCACGAACCCCTGAACCCAAACTGCCCCTGCCCGAACTGACCGAACAAAGTTCGGGTTCTGAACCCGTTCCGGTGGGGGACAGGGGAGAACCCGGTTTCCTCTCCCTCCAGGCTGCACGGGTGGAAGGAATGCCGGAGCTCACCTTCTCTCTTCCGGGTCACCTGACACGGTCACCTGACCGGAAGTCCGAGTAGAGGCCTGAAGCGCTCCATAGCACTGCCGGAGCCAGAGCCGGAGCCGCTGCCACCGCCACAGGACCTGGGGCCAGNTGGTGGCGCCGGGGCTTCAGCCACGGATCCCGCGGTTGTGGGTCTGGCTGCGGTGTGCTTTGGGCCTCTGCTAGGCCTTCTGGGTCAGGTGACCAGGTCAGGTGACCCGGAAGGCCTAGTAGAGGCCTGAAGCGCTCCGCAGCGCCACAGGAGCCGGCCCTGCTACCGCCGCCAAAGCCTGACCTACCTGGTGGTGCCGGAGCTCTGGTCCCAGGTCCAGCAGTGGGAGCAGTGCTGACTCTGGCAGCGGAGCGCTTCAGGCCTCTACTAGGTCTTCTGGGTCACCTGACACGGTCACCTGACCGGAAGTCCGAGTAGAGGCCTGAAGCGCTCCATAGCACTGCCGGAGCCAGAGCCGGAGCCGCTGCCACCGCCACAGGACCTGGGGCCAGAGCCCCCGTGCCACCAGGTAGGGCAATCCCTGGGGTGGGAGGTTTAAAAAAAAAAATTAGTAGACTGCGCAGGGTGGGGGGGAGGTGAGCTCTGGTGCCCCTTCCACCCGCCCAGCCTGGAGTGAGAGGAAACCGGGTTCTCCCCCACCCCCGCCCAAACGGATTCAGCCCCCCCAAACAGGTTCAGGCCGAACAGCTGAACCCCAAATGGTTTCAGGGGAGCCGAACCCTGAATCTCCAGGTGTTTGCACACCCCTAGGGGTCTCCTCTGGTTTTCCGTGGGTGGAGATGGGTGGGTGGAGGTGAAATGCACTCTGAATGACTGGGCTGGGCAGGCAGTGGCACTGACTCTGCCCAAGCTGCTGCTGGCCTGGACATTTATCTCGGGTGCCCAGGCACCCCTTTACATTCCTGTGTTTCTGCCCCATAGGGGCTCTGCTTACATTGCCCTCCACTGGGCTAAAAGAAGAACTGTGGGCCACTGTTCCCCAGAATCAGTGTGGTATGGGACGGCAGAAGCTGCTGCCCATACCACAAAACAAACTAATTGTCCATCATAGGACTCCTCATATGAGTTCAATAATGACTCCACCGAGTCTCCTCCCTCCAGCTCTGTTGCCTAGGCTTTTCCTTTCCGGTTTCAACAACAACAGTACAGTGCTGGTGGTCCAGCCTTTCAAACTTAATGCTCTTAACTACTATAGAACTTGTACATGCGTGATGGCCAGTGATGGGTCCAGCTCCCCCCCGCTGTCGGCCAGGCCCCACAGCCGGGAAGGCACTGGGGAGAGACTGAGAGGCAGAGGCAGTGACTCAACTGCCTTTTACAGATTGTAAGCTTGGGTCCAGGCCCTCTGGAGGGACCTTGGGGAATGAGGGGCACTGCCCATGGCATTCTGGGGGACGCACCACACCTGTGCTCCCCACTTGGAGGCAGAGCCTTCCAGAGTGGAGCTCTGTGACCTGAAGGTGGTTTGGACCCCCCCAGATGTTTAGTCAGCCCTGGTTGCTGGTGATGCTTTTGAGCCCCACTATTAGCATTCTTTCACATGCAGGTGCAGGGCTACCACTGCAGACTATATTGATGGGTCTTGTGTGCTGAGAATTCTGGTTTCGACCTTCCACCCCACCCATTACATGGCCTTGAGCTCCACTTGAGATCTATTCCTTGGACTGTATGTCCCCCTCCCCTCCTGTGTTTGTGTGTGCCTTTGGTGTGGCAAGGGTCTGAGGGGACCTTTTAGGCACCGGACCCTGAATATGGAGAGCTGTCTGTGCTCTGGACTTCCATCTTCTGTGAGTGGCATCAGGATGTGACCTGATCCCTGTCTCCTGGCTGCAGGCGCCCCACTTGAACTTTTTATTCCCTGGACCATATCCTCCCACTCCCCATGTTTGTTTGCACCCTCCTTGTGGTGAGGGTGGGGCTTCCCTTGTACCTCTGTACTTGCACTGCTGATGTGATGTCTCTCTATGGTAGGGGGTGGGGTTCCCCAGCTGATACCCCTTGAGTGCCTTTTCCCCTTGGGCATTGTGCCCTGTGGTCCGCTTGTGCGGTTGATAACCTGTGCAGTGTGTGACCCTCTGTTCCCGGTGTTACTTTTTTGCCTTAGTTCCTCTGCTCCTATTCTGTGTTTGTTACAGTTTTGTTGTTGCTTTGGAATCTAGTGCTTTCATTGTATGCTTGGACTGGGGGTGTCCCGCTCCTCTGTCTGTTGGGGGTGGGGTTCTGTGACTGTTTCTGGTTTCTGTTGCCATGTCCGCTTCCATTGTTGACTGTGTCTGGAAGCAGCTCCAGCAGCACCCCCGATCACAGGCAGAATGGGGTTAATGTCTGCTGCGGCTTGCTGTCTCCGCACTTTCTGGATCTGTACACCATGGCAGGTGGTGGATGCTTGGGCGGGACCTCTGTTTAGCAGTGTTGCTGGGTGAAGGAGGAGGGGATGGCCTTGCCATTGGAGCTGTGTGCTTGGCCAGTCAGTGGAAGCGTGGGTGTGTGGCGACTGCCTGCATGGCCTTGGTGGCCACCTAGGGAGCCCCCCATTTCAACCACTCCCCACCAGGGCCGGCCCCAGTCATGTGCTACATGTACGGCTGCACATGGCCAGTTGGGCACCGCGCTTGCCTGGCTGGGCGGCAGGCTGCAGCCAGGTTCTCCCCCAATAAGTTCTTCTGCCTCCCCTCCCTGGCTCTGGTCCCCATCCCTTATATACCTCTGCCTCCTAGTAGTGCTTCAGCAGCAGCAGTAGGACACAGGGACACCGATGGGACTGGGAGATAAAGCTGTTTGTTTACAAATAACTCCTCCCCATGTGAGTGATCAGAAGGTTGTAAAGACAGTTCTTCGAGATAGATCCCAACATTCTTCTCACCACTGGATTGTGCACGCTCACCCTATTCAAATAATAGACCACGTGATGGTCTCGAGCTCCTCTAGTATAAAAAGCACTCTACCCCTCAGAATGACAGTTCCTTCTAACCCTTTCTAGGAATATAAGAAATAAATTCCATACGGGGCTGCAAGGGTGGGTGTTGTGAGAATGTTCGATGCCATCTCAAAGAACCTTGTTTGCAAGGCAGCAACCTTCTGTTGTTCTTCAAGTGGCTCCTCACAGGCCATTTTTACAGGGCTCCACCGGGTGGGGGTTCCATGGGCATGCTTGGTGCATGGGCGGGGCATGCATATGGCCTCACATGCATCCCCACTCACCCCCCACTCATCCACACCCACGGAGTAACCGCTGTGTCCCCCAGTTGCTCCATGCATGGGGGTGAGTGGGGATGCATGTTAGGCGGGCGCGCATGCACCCCCACTCGCCATGGGCACGTGCACCGCATTGTTCACACGAGGCTCCCCAATCCATGAACACACAGAAATCTGCATGTTCATGGGTGGGAGAGGCCCGTGTAAAAAGGGCCGCATTCTCACAATGGTCTTACTTATTTTACCTTAGGCAGGAATTTAGGATGTAAAGCAATATCTATTCTATCTTGGAAAATCTGCAGATATGGTTCTGAGATTATTATGGCTGCTATTTCATTAACTTTTGCTAACAGGAATACTGTCTTTAAACCCGCACTCCATAACCAGTTCATTTGCGCCCCCCCCCCCCCCAAAAAAAAAAATTCACGCTGCCCCGGGGNTGCCCCAGGGGCACAAATGAACTGGTTATGGGTGGGGGACAGCGTGAATTGATTATATGGGGGGCGGGGGTGCAAATTAACTCATTATGGGGTGGAGGCGGCATGAACTGATTGTGGGCACAACTGAACTGGTTATATATATATATATATATATATATATCTTTTTATGGAATAATGTGCTTAATAGGCTAGCTGCATTTGTGGTGTTTTGTGTGTTTGATAGCAACGCCTCTGGACCAGTCGCACCATCTGCGTGCACAAGGCACAGGTGGCACCGGTAGCAAGAAGCAACAGGCCCTGGAGGCCAGGCTGGCTAAGCTCACCCCCTTCCCCCAGTAAGGAAGTGGACGCAGTTTGTCTCTCTGTGCCTGGGGAGGGGGTGGGGGGAACCATTCGGAGGCCATGCTTGTCTATGGCCGCTCGGAGGGATGGAGAATGGAAATCCTTCCTGTTCAGAGGGAGTAAATTTTATGTAAATGTACACATTTGCATAATTAGGTGGGGCCTAATTATGCAAACTAGGCCCCGCACCAAGACTTCGCACATGGCCTCACGAACCCTGGGGCCAGTCCTGCTCCCCACACACTCCACCTACATGGGCACCCCGCAGCCATGCCACTCAGTGGCCACAGACCCCACCCCCCATCCCTGCTTGTGTGAGAACACCCTGAGTAGTTCACTTTAAACAGACTGCAAAAGATGTGAAAAATGAATTGGGATATGTGCTGTACAACCATAATGGCAGAACACAACATTATATGGACATGAGGGTTCTAGAAACTGGTCTATTTTTTATGACTGTCTATGGCCATGTAGCCACAACCACTTAACTGCAGAGTTGTTTGTGTACATGCTTGCCCTGCACTGAGGTCTGCACTCATTCAACATTCCACTTATTCACCTCAGTGAGACACACATCACATCATTCTCCACCAGAAGATAAGAGCAGCTTATACCACCACCAAGGAAATGAATTATTACTTTTTTTTTTTTTTTGTCAACGCTCTATTAAGCAGTAGATAACTGTTCGGTAGATACCACATCTGAACTACTTTGCAGGGAAATGTTCATATAAAAATAGCTTTGGGTTGTATAGAACACCCAAAGTTGAGAATTTTAACCTGCCCCTTTTAAAGTTGGGAGTTTTAACTTCTTTCATTGGTTACCTGTTCACTACAGAAATTTCTAAATTTTAAAAGAGCTTTTCCCAGCGTGCAGCCCCCCTTAATAACTGACTGTCCTTGGGAAGGAGAACTTTACTATAGTCCAAGAAGGGCTGGCCCCGGCAGATCAAAAATACCTTTCATTCTGATCAGTAACTATTCTGGCTCCTGTTCTTTCCCCTCCTAGCAAGCCTATAGCTAGGACATTAGTCTGTGTGTGGGAGGAGGGGAGGCAGTCTGCAGTCAGTTTCTTCACACTGAGAAACTAATGGAGAAAACCTGTAGCATGTCTTACTTCTATGAGGAGGAGGGGAGGAATGGATGGGGAGAAAGAGGCACGTTTTGTTTACAGGGGAAGTGCCTCCCTGTCTCACAATAGCTACAGGCCTACCTCCTAGGCAGTACATTCTTGCAGTGATATCAGCCGGCTAACACAAGAAGTCTATGCAATGTTTTAGTGTTAGACAATTTGGTAGGGGTGGATTAATCTGTAACAGTCTGTTTTGTGCAGTTACGAATTTAATGTAAATCTGAATTCCCACCCCTATGATTTGACTGTGATCCTGAGACCACCAACCTATCCTCCTTTCCTTCAGCTGAAGAGTGAGATATTCTAATATTGGGTGCAAACAGAAGTGACAGTGACCCACAATAGCCCTCTTAGCCCAGGACTCACCGCATGTCTGGCTGGTCTCACCACCAGATGTTCACCCACTACCGCCCTGGGGCGGACTGCCATCCACTATGGGATGTGTGGGGCGGCAGCAGTTGATGACACAGCCTGGGTGAAGGCATGGTCACCTGGGCTAAACAGGACTAACTGTCTCCCTTCTGTCTGTTACAGGCCTGCCCCGCCCCACCGTGAGGCGAGGTCAGAGGAAGAGGCCTGGAGCGGTACGCTCACCTCAGTCCTAATTGGGGGGGCCTGGAGTAGTGTGCACACCTGACCCCACTGAACAGCTGATCGGAGGAGGGCTGGAGGAGCACACTCCTCCAGCCTGCCGAACAGCTGATGGGGTGCCTGGAGGAAATCGTGCTCTGCTGACCCGCTGAAGAGCTGATTGGGGGGCCTGGAGGAGCATGCTCAGCCAGCCCACTGAAGAGCTGATCGGGGAGCAAGAGTGTGCACTCCTCCAAGATCCCCCAATCAGCTCTTCAGCGGGCTGGGTTCACACACCAAACAGCTGATGAGGGGCCCAGACGCACATCCTCACATGGCCCAAGTGCACACACCAAACAGCTTAATGGGTGGGGGGGCTGAAGAGCACCCCCATTGACTGCTTGGTGCACACCTTCCAGCTGAGTGAGGGCATGCCTCTTCCCCCCCATCATCTGTTTGGTGGCAGCGCTTCCCAGGGGCCCTATCCTGCTGAGCAGCAAGGGTCTGGGACTCCTGTTCTGTTTGGACAGCTCCTCAGGCCAACCAGGGGCATGGAATGACCTGTGACAGGAGCCCCCACATGAGACGGCTGCTCGTGTGAACAGCCTTCTCTGCCAACCCGAGGAGTGGCGGTTGTGGTGGTCTGCCCCAGGGCAGCCCAGGGAGGTGCCTCACCATCGCCCTCAGTCCATTCTCACCCTCTGATAAACAACTCTCATGCCACTTGTCACCTATATTGCATTTATTCTCCTATGGTTAGACAGCCGGTGGACCAAAGTGGTTGCCTACCATGAAGACCAATGCACACTTATCATTTCCTTGTGCTTTTCTTGTTTGTCTGTTACATTCACCTCTTGTTACTTATCTCTACTGTAAGCTTTTTATGGCTGAGTTTGTCTGCTAGGGTGTCAGGGCATGGGCTCTGGGGAGCATGGGGTGGCCAGGGGAGGCACATCCTCCTCCTCCCACCCTGGTCCCTGGGACGAACGCGACGGGAGCAGCTTTCCCACCATGTCCTGTTGCTAGGGCAGCTGACCTGGGTGCGCCCAATGCCGCAATGCCTCTCATGGTCCCACAGGGGGTGGGGCCACCACTGCAGCCGTTGCGGCGCTCCGCGCGGCTTCGAGCACACTGGGGGGCGTGTCTGTCCTTTCTTAAGCCAGCGCAGGGAGTTCCCTGGCACCGGTAATTGGAGCGAGAAGCTGGCCAAAGCTAAGTGTCGTGTTTCCTTGCGAGTGTTGTGTGGGTCTTGGGAGGGTGCTTGTGTATATTCAGGGGTAGTGTTTGGCATAAGTGTTCCCTGTTCCTTATTTATCCTTGGCGCATTTGGGTGATTGTAATAAGTGTGGTGTGGAAGTAAGTGGCAGAGGGGGAGTGCTCCCTGGTCCTGGACCTTCCCCCCTCCTGGGGTGTGTGCAGTGTTCCTTCTCTCCTTACCCAGGGTCCCTTCCCGTCATCCTCCACCGCTCTCCTCACAGCAAGAAACCACCCCCCCTTTTTGGGGTGCAAGTGCGTGTGTGTGTATCAGGGTGGGCTGAGACCAACCTGGCCTCTCCCTTCTGCTCTGCGCCCTCTGATGATAGGGGCCCTGTCTCTTCAAGACTTATAGGGCTGGAACACTATCCTGATGGGCAATTTTCCCCTTCCCCATGGGGGCAGAGCTTGTGTGGGTGTCTCCAGTGTGTTGGATAACGTTTGTGTGACCTCCTTTCCCCCTGCCCGCTGACATAGGGTCTTGTTCATACAAGGCAGTTTTCTCATGGCAATGAGCAGTTTCCCTGGGGTAAAAGAGATATGTTCACATAACATCCACAGCTTTCTTTGGCAAATTGGTAGTTGTAGTATGGCAAACAAGTAGTTCTTAAACTGGGGGTGGAGTGGGTCCACCAGGGGGTGATAGTGGTGGAATATGTTCTAGAAGGATGTGATAATGTTCAAGTGTGTGTCTGTGTAGGTGTGTAATTTTAGAGAAAGAGAGATTTACTGAAGTGAGCAAGGGCCACCACCATTAGCAAGGATGCAGCTGCCCACTTTGAGCCCTGAGGAAATTTCAAAATGGTGGTGGCCTTGGTCACTTCAGTAACATAAATTCTGATTCATGTTGTAGCTACTCATTGAAATTAATATTTCAGAGGTGGGCAAGTTGATGTTGTTTGGGAAGTCTCCTCAGTTTAGTCACTCTGAGCTAAGGGAGTTATTTTAGCAGCAGCAGCAGCAGTAGCAGCAAAGCAAGGAAGAGAGAAATTCTAACGTTTTTTGTTGGTGGTAGTGGTGGAGTTTTTTAAGTATGTCAGAAGTAAGAGGAAGAATTTATCTGGGCTGAAATTAACAAAATGAAATTCAACAGAAATAAGTGTTAAGTTCTACATTTGGTGGGGGGGAGGGAGATGGGGGTGGGGTGGGTCTGGCTTGGTAGCCGCACATGTGAAAAGGATCTAAAGATTGTGGTTGATCACAAGCTGAACATGAGTCAGTAATGTGATGTAGGTGCAAAAAAGCCAAATGCAGTTTAAGGCTGCATTAGCAGGTGCATGTCTCCAGGTCAGCTCCGTGACTGGAGTTCAGAGAGATTACTGCAAAAAATTATGATATAATAATGATACAACTACTCACTGTAACCAGTCACAGAAACCTATCACAATAGTCATGGATAGACCCGTTACTCTCAAACATCTGATTATGGAAGTGATGGATAAGCAGAATAACAGCATTAAATGGATAGACGTTGCAGTGCTTCTGGATGAAACCATTGATAAAACAATAATTGAGAAGTAGAGAAAATACCAGGAACTGGATTTGGAATTGCATGATATGTGGCATATGGAAAAATGTGATTGTCTTGTCCATTCAGTTAATGGGTTAGATGGCAATGAATTAGTTCCCAGCCTGGAGAAAGTCCACTTGAAATCCTCGGGTATATATATGTATTTAACGATTATATGTGATTTGTTGAGAGGCAGGTGTTATGTATTACTGTATACCATATATACTACTGCCAGCATCATCATCATCATCATTAATAATAATAATCTACTTGAGAGATGGGACTTTTTTTTCTCATGTTTTCAGCCAAAGAAAACATAATACTTCAGGACTGGACCACTCCATACCCTGTGGGTCTCACCCCGGGGCCCCAGCCTTCCTGGGGACAGAACTGTGAGCTTCCAAAGTCTTCAAACTTACCCGGTAGTTGTGGTAACTCTAGACTTGAGGTTAGAACCTAGCAGGGTGGATAATTTACACTGTGTGTATTCAGAGAACAACAATTGCAGGCAATTTTCTCTTAACAGAAATAAGAGAATTCTGTAATCGCACTACCAAACTGTTTGCAGGCTTCAAAGTCAGATGCATGAGTGCAAATTAAACCAAAGTAACTATTTATAATATTAAAGCTGTGTAATACCTAATGTATGACACAAACACAGTAAACAAAGGAGTCTATGGATTTGGAGTTTCTGGTCACACAATATAATATTTGGTCCATTCAGTAGCTGTTGATTCTTTCTAATCTCAAACTAGTGAAAATGGATGCCTATTTAAGTCAGCGCAATTAACTGACATACAAAAAGTGTAAGATCAAAGGAGGGGCGGGCTCTTTTCCTCCAAGAGGCATTGAGACAGGTAAATAGAAAAATACACATGTTTAATATCCCTTTCATTCAAAAATTCTTGAAATTCCATTGGTGGGAATTGCAATCCGTTGTTGGTAATTTGTTCTCTCAAATATCCTTCATCACTGAAAATTAACAAGTGTTTGTCTACTGTTCCGGAAGTAAGGACTTCTTCTGGCAATTTGCTGAAGTAATCAATTACAGTGACAGTATAACAGCAATTAGGTGACTGCATTTCAAAAGATCCTACTCCATCAATAGCAATCATTTCTGACTCAGAAGGCAAAAGCACGCTGTATGCAAAAGTAACAGGCATGATACAGGTGTTTTGCCAAATATATGTCAAATTTTGTAGCACTCTAATCTTGCAAGATTGCCTCTGGCCACCAATTTTTTAATCTTAGCTGCTGCTCTAATTTATACAGTTTCTCCATGGAACCCAAATTCTCCAAAACAAACTAAGTAAGAACAATTGGACAAAAAAGGAACTCGCATAGTTTCCCTTTACCAGGACCAGTGGAAACTATAATAATAATAATAATTAATAAACAATTTTATTACTGTAGTCTGTCCCCTCCAAATGGCACTTGGAGCACTTCACAAAGCCATACAATAAAATACAACAAATAATATAAAATCCATTTACAAACAATTTAAAAAGGAAAGGGAAGGAGGGAGGGCAACCTACATTAAGAGGAAACCAGTAGCGGATCCTAAAATCACCTGGAGAATAGGGGAAAAAAAAGTCTTCAGGTGCTTTTTAAAAGTGAGGAGGGAGGAACCGAGATGGACAGCTGGAGAGAGTGAATTCCACACCGTGGGACCTGCCATAGCAAAGTTCTGATCACCTGCTGACTTAAGATGCACTAGTGGAATCCCCAAACAGCAGGTGGTTTCGGAGTGCAGATACAGGGTGAAATTCCAAGAGCAAGTTTCAAATATACCCAGGGCTTGTACCATTCAGGGTCCTGAAAACCAGCAGCCCAGGTTTAAATTCAATCCATTGCTCGACAGGCAGCCAATGCAGAGAATGCAGGGCGGCATAATATGATCATGCTTGCTCAAACCAGTAAGTATTATTATTATTATTATTATTATTATTAACAAACATTTATATAGCGCCAGCAGTGTACCTGGCACTTTACAAAGTAATAAAATAGACATGGTCCCTGCCCCTAGGGCTTACAATCTGAGAGACAGGAGCTGGGGGAGAGACTTAGGAAGGGGAACAGAGGGAGAGACAAGGGGTCTAACATTCATGAAGATGCGAGGTCTCAAGTGCACGTACTTGGCTTGGTTACGATGAGAATGACAGCAGGCAGGTCCATGTTGCAAGGATAAGGGTAAACCGATCGTAGGTATAGGAATAGTGGCTCAGCAGGATAAAGAGTCAGACAGAGCAGAGCGAAAGAGGTGAGTTTTAAGGAGAGATTTGAAGGTATGAAGGGAGGGGGCAAGGCGGATGTGGACAGGGAGGGAGTTCCAGGCATGGGGGGCAGCAAGTGAGAAGGGACGAAGGCGCTTAGGGGAGCAGGGAAGGCGTGGAAGGGTGAGAGAAGGGACAGAGGAGGAGCGAAGTGCACGGGCTGGAGTATGGAGGGCGATAAGTGCAGAGAGGTAGGGGGGAGCAAGGTTGTGAAGAGCTTTATAGGTGAAGACTAGGAGCTTGTGCAGGATTCGTTCAGGAAGGGGAAGCCAGTGAAGCGAAGAGAGGAGGGGCTGCACATGGTCGAAGCGACTGGCGAGGTAGATGACCCTGGCAGCAGAGTTTTGGACAGAGATGAGGGGAGAAAGGTGAGACCGGGGAAGGCCAGTGAGAAGGAGGTTACAGTAATTGAGGCGAGAGATGACCAGAGCATGAACAAGAGTTTTGGCAGACGAGACAGAGAGAAAAGGGCGAATCTTAGCAATGTTATGGAGGGAGAAGCGACAGGATTTAGCAACAGAGTCAATGTAGGGTTTAAAAGAAAGGGCTGAGTCAAAGATGAAGCCTAGGCTACGGGCTTGGGGGACAGGCAGGATGGTGACTCCATCAATAGTTATTGACAGTGAGGAAGGAGAGGAAGGATGAGGGGGGAAGATAAGGAGTTCAGTTTTAGCCATGTTGAGTTTGAGTTGACGTTGAGACATCCAGGTAGAGATGTCAGAGAGACAGTTGATGAGACGAGCTTGAACAGAGGGAGAGAGAGAGGGAGTAGAGAGATAGAGTTGAGTGTCATCAGCATAGAGGTGGTATTGGAAGCCATGGGAGGCAATGAGTTTGCCTAAGGATGAGGTATAGATCGAGAAGAGGAGAGGGCCAAGAACAGAGCCTTGAGGAACACCAACTGAGAGGGGGAAGGAGGAGGAGGTGGAGTTGGAGAGAGACACATTAAAGGAGCGGTCAGAGAGGTAGGAGGAGAACCAGTTATGGACAGAGCCACAAAAGCCAAGGGAGTGAAGGGAATCCAGCAAGAGTGAGTGGTCAACAGTATCGAAGGCAGCAGAGAGATCAAGGAGGACAAGAATGGAATAGAGACGTTTAGATTTAGCCACCAGAAGATCGTTGGTGATCTTAGCGAGAGCAGTTTCAGTAGAATGAAGGGGGCGGAAGCCAGATTGGAGGGGGTCAAGGGAGGAGTTGGAGGATAGGAAGTCAAGGCAGCGGGAGTAGACAACACGTTCAAGCAACTTGGAAACAAAAGGAAGGAGTGAGACAGGAAGTAGCCACGCTGCCACATTCTGAACAAGCTGCAAGTGATGGAGAAGCACTGCTGGAAGCCCATAGAAGAGGAAATTAGAAAAATTAAGCCTTGCAGTCACCAGGACATGTCGCTGTGGCAAGGTCAGCCTGGGATAAACAAGGACATAGTTTACACAAGTTGCATAGCTGAAAAAAGCATCTGAGGTTTCGCGGACAGAATATGGTTGAAAATGCCATCTGAGTTCTTTATCGGCCTACTATCTCTGCCTGTACCTACTCAACATGGAGAAGCCAAAAGAGGCAAGGGCATCCTCATAACAGCTTCCCCTGCCTGCCAGCATCACCTCGGTCTTCCTTGGAGTGAGCAGTGCATCACTTTTTAAAAAAATAAATAAATCTGCTCCTCCTTCTGTCCTTCTGTCTGTGCCTTTGTTCCCTATACTAAATGAGGATAATAGTACTGCTATGTGAGAATGACTACATTACAGTTTGCAAGATAGATGAAAGCTAGGTGTTCCAGGAACCAAGGATCTAAGCCAATATCCAGTGGAGTAGTAAGGCTGTAGCAGTCCTAGACTCAAGTCCCAATTATGGCCTCCCCTAAGGACGAGGGGTCAGAGTGTTCCTAACTGACATCCTTCCCAAGGCTCCCAGCTAACCTCCACCTCCCACTGCAAAGGTCGTGATGCCACTCTGCCTCCCAGTGAGACTGCCCAGAATGGCAGCAACTCCACCAGGAAGGAAGTTTTAAAAGCTGGCCCACTCTGAAAACTTCCTTCTAGTGGCCTAAGTGCCCCTAGAAATTTTTCAGAGTGGATGGGGTCAGTGTTGGCCTGGCCCATGCTGAAAATATCCTAGCGGTGCTCAGGCTACTTGCAGAGGGCATTCCTTGAGTTCAGGGCTGGGCTCAACTAAACCCCCTCACTCCATGGTAGCTACATCCCCAGGCATCAACATCTCTGTAAGCACGGGAAACTATAGACTGGTCAGCCTGACTGATACCTGAAAGATACAAGAACAGATTATAAAACAGTTAATCTGTAAGCATCTGGAAAACAATGCAATGATTACTAGAAACCAGCATGGATTTGTCAAGAACAAGTCATGCCAGACTTATTTTATCTCCTTTTTTGTTCGAGTTACTAGCTTAGTAGATCATGGGAACGTCATGGACATAATATATCTTGATTTCAGCAAAGCATTCGACAAAGTCCCCCATGGTATCTTTCTTGCCAAGCTGGTAAAATGTGGGCTAGATCAGATGATAATATCATTAGGTGGATTTACAGCAATTCCCAATAACAGCCTCGCCCCTTCCCCAACTTAACCTGAAATTGCATGGCCAGATGCTGTGGCAGTATTCCCTGTGTATACAGGGGACTGCTGTGAAGTTTCCCTGCCTAAGGCTTGCAGTAGACTTGAGATCACTTGCCCAGGAAGATGTGAGAAACTGAAGAGGACGACTGAGAATCAAGATTCCCTACAGAGGGCGCCTGACTAACCTCCAGCTGGGCAGGGGTCACAACAGCCCTTGAGAGGCACTGGGAAACTGCACAGGAGGGGCAGAAGAGTGCGGTAAGGCTGGTCGCCTCTCCTTCCCCCGATGCTGCGCGTCAGAGACCCGGATCACCTCAGCTTGCACAGGCAGCTTTGAGGATGCCATTGAGGACATCTGGGTAAAAGAACCCAGATTGCAGCTGACCGACTCCAGGAAAAACCAAGTGCACAGGAAGTCCTAGCTAAGGGGTGGCCTGGAGCGAGCTAGGCCCCTAAAGGAACAAGGCCATGGGCTGCTGCAGCCCCACCCTGTCAGCCATGCCCAAAGGCATGGATTCTGGGCTAAGGCCCCTAGGAAGTGGGGTCTGTGTAAGGGGCAACGACCATCCAGATAGGGAAGGCAGATGAGACCCAACATGCCCATCTGATGAAGAGGCCCCTGAAGCCGGAGGGGCAGCCATCCCAGCAATCAGAGCCTGCGCCTGCTCAATACTCCCCAAAAGAGGGACCAAGGAAGAGGCTGCTAAAAGAGGAGAGACCCACCCTGCCCACACAGGCCCAGAGGGTTAAGTGCCTCCAGCTGCCTGGACGCAGTCCCAAGGCTAGAAGCCACAGATCTCATGAGTGCCATAAGCTCCTCACCCAGAGCGTCGGCCGATGCCTCCCCTGATCACCCCAATCCCCTCACCCACACCAATATCCAAATTTATTGTGGGCCCCAGACCACCGAGCTGGAGTGCCAGGGACTCCCATCCTCCTCCCTGAAAGAGGAAATACTTTGGACTTCCCTAATCCCTTCCTACTCCTTCTACCGGACATGGCCCGACAATCCCCTCCCAGATAACAAAGATCCCATGCCCTCCCTGAAAATCCCTGGCACGTAGTCTTAATGGCCCTGATGCTGAGCTGCAGGAAGCTCTGCCACCTTAAAGCCTCATGCCGCACACTCTACTTATTCTCCCATGCCCCAGACACGCCTCTCTTACTCCTCCCTCCAAGGCCAAACAGTGAAGAGCTCTTGTGTCCCAGGCCATGCTTGGCCGCTGCTACAAGCAAACTGACCCTGCGGATGGCAGCGCAGAGCTAGGCGAGCTCCCATTCGTTCCCCCACCTCACGTGAAACCCAAGCCTGAGAAAAAAAACTCTCAAGGCAGCTAACTGCTGCCTCCTTCAAATTGTGACTTTTTTGTTTTCTCCCCTCCCTCCCAGGGAAAGGCCAGAGGGGAATCAAAGGTGGGCATCTTCACCCACCAATCCCGCAAACCCTCTTCTTTTTCAAGGGGGGAGGTTAAATTCTTCAGGGGGAAACTGGATGGAGGGATATCTTAAAACTTGATCTTCTAATAGAAAGGTTAATTACAGAGTGGCTAACATTGTTCCATAGTGAACCACTTCTAGTATAGGCTTTATCCAGACCAGTCTTCCTTCCAAAAATCCTCATTATTTCTATTACCAGTTCAACTGCCCCTGCCTAGCTCTCTGCACCTGTTTCCTGAGATTCCCACTACACTCCTGTCCAGGAGCTCCACTCCAATTCTGCCATCACCCTTGTCTGCTCATGATTCCCCTGCTCCTTGAAACATAGCCACCCCTTCTCCCTTGCTTCCCCCATGCCTGGAACTCCCTCCCTGAGCGTGTCCACTCTGCTTCCTCTCTCCCAACCTTCAAATCCCACCTGAAAACCTACCTCTTCCAACAGGCTTTCCCTAGCTCCTCAGCCCTCTAGTCCCACCCTGAGGGTGTTTTCAGATGTGACAGCTGCCACCATGACCACAGCGGGAGTCGTCACTCTGGCCAGGGCTCAGTCCAGCCGCCGAACAAACGTCATGGTAGCCGGGCCAGGGAGGGGTTGGGGGAAGCACATGAATGTGCATCCGCACATCCTCCCGTGGTACGTGGAGTGGTGGCCCACCCCCAGGTAACAGGTGGCCATGGTGGCTGCCATGACAACCAGCCCCTGCCACCACCCCAGACTGCAGCGTGTAAAGCAGTCAAGCACACGTTACAGCACGCTTTCCACCCAGTTGGGCAGCTGTTCCCAGACAGCGTTGTTGCTTAGCCCAGGCTGTGAGTTGAGGATTTCCCCAATGCACAGCCCAGACTAAGTGACAACACTATCCGGGGAACAGCCCAGACTAATGTCTGGCGGTGGTTTTTGGAGTTTTGATAGCCCGCATTTCCATGTGGGTCAAAGTGTGGAAATGTGAGCTATTGTAATATCTGAAAACACCCTGAGTTACTCAGGGCCTCCTCCTGTGAATCTAAGCTACGCACATGCCCCTGAGGCTTCTTGACCTCATGAATGTATCCCTGTCTCTCTGTTTTCCACACCCTTTGTCTCCCCTCCCTTGTCTCTCCTGGATGGTAAGCCCTTCAGGGCAGTATTAGATATATTGCTGGTGCTTTATAAATACATAATAATAACTACTTAATAGTGACTGTACTGGAGGTGCAAGTTCTTGTACAGGCAAGCCTCTCACTAGCTCAAGACTTTTTATTAGTATCATCTAGCTCTACTTTGAGCAGATGAGGATAATTTATTTATTTATTATTAAAATTAATATGCTGCCCCCTTCTGCTATAAGCATCTTGAGGCAGCTAACAACATTTAAAAATACATAACAAACTAAAATACAATTAAAACAACTTAAAATCCCAAGATTAAAATAACCCATACCCAAACCCTCCCTAACCCAACCCACTCAGTGACCAGTGGTAATACCAGTGACTGCAGGTGCTGGTCTATAACAGAGTTCTTACTGGTGAGGCTGAACTAACAGCAACAACAGTAAAAAAAAAAAAATATCTATATCTATAAATTGATATCTCTCTATAATATATTAAAAGTTTAAAGAATCTGAAAGTAAACATAGCTTAAAAAGCATAGATACAACTCGGTCCTTGGAAAACTTTGGAATTCACTGGGAATTCCATTCCCTGGTTTGGGATTTCTGAATTCCGAAGTTCCAAGGCCGGGGTTCGGAAAATTTCTGAAACCTCGATTGAATGCTGGTGCCATTGCATGCATGGCTGGAGTGACCCAGACAGTTGACCCTAGCTTCTCTGAGCTAGGAAACTAAACTTAGTGCTATATTTGGTAGGAGGGCAGCATGGGAGGGGAAAGTTGAGTGATGGATAAGCCACAGGATAGGTTTTGATTGGTTGGCGGGGACAAAATAAAAGTGGCTGCACAGCCATTTTCCATTCTCTTTGGTGAATTTGACTCTGTGCTACACTGCTGATCTGTAAGTAATCAGTGTGAGGGTGTGGGGTGAGCATGACTGGACTAGCCAGGCCAATAGGGGCAATGCTGGGGGATGGGGGTTACTTGTTTCCACCATACTATGATTTTTTAAACAAATAAGTGGGTGCCTCTGTTGCTTGCACTGCTTGGCACCATGGTGACCAGAGGAATCTGCCTAGTTCCACTTCCCCTGGCCATGGGCTGTCCATAAACTAGGGACAATGCTGGGGGTTGCCTTGCCATCAGTGCATAATATACTTAAAGCTTAAAGTGGGTGCTGCTGCTGCTTGCACTGCTTGTTGGTAAGTTGGCACTATAGAACCCAGAGAGGGATCACTTTGCTGTGGTTTTTGTGGGCACTGTGACTGTACTTTGTCTGTGGGTTTGCCAAGTTGTGACTGACTACTGAACAGGGGCAGAGGAGAGAGATACTTTCTTTCTGTTTAAAATAATATGGTGTATGTGAAGGGGGCTTACCTTGCATAGGTGGGCACTTGGCAGGCACAATGGAGGCTTTTTTGTGGGCGGGGGTTAATGTCTGGTTTCTTTCTTGCGAGTGTTATAATTATGTCTGCTGGGCTGTTTTTTTTTGGCTTTGTGCACACAGTTGTTGCACTTTTGTGGGTTTGTCTTATCTTAAGCGATTGTCCCACTCTTGCTAGCCTGCTTTTCTGGGCACTGCTTGGTTGGCATAATGATTGTAAAGTGGGTGTAGTCACTACTGATGGTGGGCCATGCCATGGGCACACTACTGCTGGTTTTTTAAAAACTTATTTCTGCATGCAGTTGCACTTTTTTGTGGGTTTGTCATCTTGCGCGATTATCCCAAGCAAAGTTCTGAGTTCGGGGGATTTCCGAGGTCTGGAGTTCCGAATTCTAGGTCCTTAGAAAAAGTTCCAAGTTTTGGCCGAGTATTCAGTCCAGTACTTCAGAACTTGATCCAGGCAGCCTTATTCAGTGCAGTCCTACCAACAATATGGTATTTAACCCTTCCCTTACCGGAATCTTGATCTTACAAAGTAGCAAGTTCCCACAATTCCTACTGAAGATAACAGAATCTATGGAATGTTCACACAGCAATAAGTGGGGTCTGTGAGAAAGGAGTGCTAACCTTAAAATAGATGATGGTGAGGTCCAAGAGCGATGGGTAGGGTCTGGGGTTGGGGTCATTGCTCTCAAGGGGGACTCTGCCCCTACCACTGCTGCTCCAGAAGAGGTCCTGCCACCAGCACCGTGAATTTCAGGAACGGTGGCAGTGCAAGGGTGCTGAGGATTTCTTCAACAGCAGCAGGGGCAGTGGTGGTATGGGCTCCACTATCCTGGCAATGACCTTGCCCCTGGGCCCTAACCTTCTTCTAGCTCTGCCCTCAACCCCACCCCCAACTATGGGGTGGCCTTGCTGTGCCACTGCCTCTCAGGATCAGGTTTATGAAAGGGCCAGCACGACTGCATTAACAAGAGGGATAGGTCTGGATGGAATTACTTAGCCAAGTCTCCGACACATAATGTCCCAAGCTTTGATATGATATAAAATTCATTTCATGACAGCCCATGGCTTTGGTTTTGTAAAACAAAAATTGTCTCTAGTTTCATTTTTCTGTATTTGCAATTTTTTAGAAAATTGCTTTAGGGCCAGGAACTTTCTTGGTGTTAGAATCAAAATGCCTCATTATCAAAATTTGATTTTCACATATGTGCCACTTTCTGCATCAGTTTGCTTCCCTGATCATTTGAAAGCTCATGTATTTAAATAGCACTGAAATACCCAAAATAACTGGGACTGTGGAATTTGCACTATGTTCCAAATTCATCTCAACATGAATTTTTATGGCAACCTCTTAGAGCACTATAAAATGGGATTTCCAGTACAAAAAACATGGCAGATCCTTACATACTAGCAACAGCACACACTCCTTCTATTGAAACAGTTTACTCTGGCCATAATGTGGCAGTGCCCTTGAGCAGAAAACCATCCTCCCTCTGCAAAAAAAAAAACCCCCAAAACATTTAGGGTATTAAATCATAATAATGCCAGGACAGGAACTGCAGGCAGCAGGCAGCTCTTTCTGATTCATTCCAGCAGAAGCTTGTGTGTGTGTGTGTGTGTGTGTGTGTGTGTGTGTGTGTGTGTGTGTAATATTACACACACAGAGTGTGTGTTGTACAGTTGTGCTTTGTCTCTTTTCATGAGCTCATCAAAGCCAATTGCGCAGCCCTGCTGTAAGTGAAAGCTGTGAAGCTGAGCTGAGCAAACCAGGCCCTCCCTGTGGATGTATAAATGAGTCAAATGACCTCCAAAACCATGAATCTTAAAATAAGGTTGTATAAACTAGCAGCTCTCTATGGTGATTAGTACAGACAACACTTAGAACCTCAAAAGGAAAAGTTAAAGGGAGGGAGGGAGGAAGAAAAGCAGAAGCCCCCCATTATTCCAAGTTTCATTTCACTCTTCCAGAAGGCAGCACTGATGCTCATAAGAGCAAGTGTGCATACAACACAGAAATAAAGGGAAAACATCTTACAGTTGTTGGAATGTGCAACAGTCACAAGTAAAAGCCCATTGCAAGCCCTGCAAGCTTAATATGGGGCTTGTCCAGTAGGGGGAGGGTCAGGAGATGAAACAGGTTTTTTTTCTCTCCTTGTCTCCTCTCTTCTCCTCTCTCTGTCCTCTATCTTGTCCCATGCAGTCTGTACAGTATGGAAGCATGTCTTCTGAGTACTTAGTAAAGTTCTGTTTTGAAGAAACTTCTACTGTTTGTTGTTCAGCAGAAAGCTAACTCAACAAAAGGTTATGGGCCCAGGACATCTTCAAGGTAATTTTGAAGACTAGAAGCAGCCCAGAAGGAGTGCAGACTGTGAAAGAAAATTCCCAGACAGAGAGGCCTACTGACTGTAAGAAGGCCTAAATCCCAGAAGGGGAAAGGGAGGGAAGCAAGTATGGCAAGCAGCTCAGAGCTCAGACTTTCAGTAGGAAAGCTGAACAATGTAAACTACCAATTGTGGAAGTTTAAAGTGGAAATGCTGCTGTCTAAAGATGATCTATGGGAGGTGATTACCACGAACAGACCAGCAGCAAATCACGAGGAATGGGATAAAAAGGACAGGTTAGCAAAGGCTACAATAAGTTTATTGGTAGAAGATGACCAGCTAATCCATATAAGAAGTGAGACCACAGCAAGAGGCATGTGGATTGCATTGCAAAACTTGCATGAGAGAACTAGCCTGAATAGCAAACTGTTTCTACTGAGGAAACTATACAAAATGAGGCTTGGCAAAGAAAGTGAAATGCAGGAGCATATAAATGCCATGTTGGAAGTAGTGGCACAGCTGCGCGGCATTGGAGAAGATATAAAGGACAGCCATGTGGTAGCCCTACTCCTCTGCAGCCTGCCTGAATCTTACAGTGCCCTCATCAATGCCCTGGAGACAAGGCCAGAGGCTGAACTGAAGCTGGAATTTGTTAAAGGTAGACTTGCGGATGAATTCCAGCGCAGAAAGGAGAACCTGCAGAATGATCTAAAGCAGGGTAATGAGACTGCACTGAAAACCTCAGACAAAGCTCCTAAGAGGGAAACCAGAGTATGCTTCAGATGCAAAAAGGAGGGACATTTAAAGAAAGACTGCTATTTATGGAAAGCAGAACAGAGCAGAAACTGTCTCCAAGAACACCTAGCAGGTTGCATATGGGAGAAGCATCAACGCAGAAGGAATTGGACAAGAATTCCTGTACTGCAACCAGTCACAGGGAGGCACACTGACCATACCCATGAAAGATGTGCTCTATGTGCCCAACTTAGAAGGGGGACTCATGTCCGTGAGGCACCTGGCAGTGAGGGGGCTCACCATCTGTTTCCAGGGAGACGAATACACAATTCAAAGTGGGACAAAAGTACTGGCCAGTACTGACTCATTTGCCACTGCAGATGAGCACCTGTACCACTTGAGCACAGCGAAAGAACAGGTGAAGCTCACTGCACACAAGCCACACGATGACTGCATCCACCTGTGGCATAGTCGCATGGGACATAGACACCCAGACAGCATCAAGGGAATGCACAGACAGAAGTTGACCAAAGACCTTACGGTATCAATGTGTCCCATCATCATGAAATGCGACTGTTGTATCAAAGTCACAAGGGCTACACTTCCTAAGAAGAGTCAGAATAGAGCCACGAAACTGCTTGATCTTGTACACAGTGACGTCTGCAGCCCAATGAAGGTTCCCACGCCAGGAGGCAACTGGTATGTGGTAAACTTCATTGATGACTATTCAAGGTACACGATCACGTACGTCATGAAGAGTAAAGATGAAGTATTCGACAAACTTCAGGACTATGTGACTATAACAAGCAACAAGTTCCAGCACAGACCAAAGACACTGAGGACTGACAATGGAGGTGAGTTCACAGGAAAGGAAGTAGAGAACTTCCTGAGACTCTATGGAATTGAGCACCAAAAGACAGTGCCATATACACCCGAGCAGAACAGAAAAGCTGAAAGGAAAAACAGAATGTTAACTGAAATGGTTAGATGCATGTTAACAGACTCTGGACTACCAGAAAGATACTGGGGCAAAGCAGCAGTTGCTGCTACCTACCTACAAAATTGGCTGTATTCTAGAACAGTGAGGAAAACTCCATACGAACTGTGGCATGGTCAAAAACCTAGTGTGGGCCACATCAAAGTATTAGGAAGTAAGACTTACGTATATATCCCAGAGGAGAAACATACCATGGTGCAAAACAGAGCAGTGGAAGGCATCCTCGTAGGATACAGTGAACATTCCAAAGGCTACAGGATCCTGGATCCACGCACAGGCAGAATAACCATTAGTAACAGTGTGACCTTTGTGGAAAACTCAAGCAACAGTGTGGTGACTCTCCAAGGTCCAGGTGAAGGAGAACAATCAACCACAGACGAAACCACTGAAAAGAAGCAATCTTCTGAACAAATAGTCAAAATCGGCACAAAGGTAACAGAAGTGCAGGAAGAGACACAGCCGGCTGCTGATGCTGATGCTGAGCCAAGGCAGTTGACGAGGTCTAACAAAGGAATTCCCCCCCACTCGTCTGTCCTACAAAGTCAGCACCAGTAAATTGTCAGAGCCAGCATGCTGGGAGGACATCTTGCAGATGTCAGAAGGGGAAGCAGAAAAATGGCTGAAGAAGCAGCTGAAGAAGAAGTAAAGTCCATGCAGGACAACGCGACGTGAACACTTGCTCCACTGCACACAGGGAGAAAGACTATAGGTTGTAAATGGGCATTTAAAATAAAGTACAATGTGCAGGGAAATATTGAACGTTACAAGGCTCGACTTGTTGCAAAAGAATACTCCCAGAAATACAGAAAAGACTACGTTGAAGCATTTGCACCTGTAGTTAAGCACACTACAATCAGAACACTGTTAAGTATAGCTGCCAGAAGAGGAATGCAAGTCAATCATATGGACGTGAAAACAGTGTTCCTAAATGGTGAGTTGAAGGAAGATATTTACATGGCCCAACCACTGGAGAATACAAATGGAAAGAGAAGACGACGGAAGCTATCTTCTCAACCAAATACAGGCAATAGAAGAGATGATAGAAAGTTTCCATATGGGGGTGCGAAGGCAGCAAATACCCCTATGGAAACCAGTTACCCAAAGGAGGTAAAAAAACTGAGCTTATTGCTACCAGACAATAAGGTGATAGGAAAGCTCTTGTACATTGCTACAATCACAAGGCCTGACATTGTGGTGGCAATAGATATACTGCGTAGACAAGTCTCAGCCTCAACCCAAAGGGATTGAAATGCAGTGAAGAGTGTCTTATGGTACCTGAAAGGGACTGTGCACCTCAAGCTATGGCTCCCAGCAACTTCCATGTCAGACCTGATAGGGTACGTGGACACAGGTTGGTCTGGAGACCATTCGGACTGAGAATCTACCAGTGGGTACCTATTTTTGCTTGGTGGAGGATGCATCAGCTGGTGCAGTAGGAAACAAGCCTCTGTGACACTTTCCTCTACGGAGACAGAGTACGTGGCAATGGCACATGCCAGCCAAGAAGTTATCTGGTTGCAACAGCTTCTGAATGATCTGGGGCAAAAATTGGACAGACCTATGCCAATCCTGGAAGACAACCAAGGATGTATAGCACTGGCGCAATCAGAAAGAATCAACCCCAGAACCAAGCACATTGACGTAAAATACCATTTCCTGAAAGACTCACAGGAACAAAGACTCATAGATCTGCAATACTGTCCTACAGAGGATATGACAGCGGATGTGTTCACGAAGCCACTAGCAGGGGAACGCCATCGCAAGCCATTAAGAAGAATGAACCTAGTGGGTTTGACTAGTGACTGTTGAGAAGGGGTGTTGGATTGTGCAACAGTCACAAGTAAAAGCCCATTGCAAGCCCTGCAAGCTTAATATGAGGCTTGTCCAGTAGGGGGAGGGTCAGGGGATGAAACAGGTTTTTTTTCCTCCTTGTCTCCTCTCTTCTCCTCTCTCTGTTCTCCATCTTGTCCCATGCAGTCTGTAAAGTATGGAAGCATGTCTTCTGAGTTCTTAGTAAAGTTCTGTTTTGAAGAAACTTCTACTGTGTGTTATTCAACAGAAAGCTAACTCTACAATAACAGTATCAACTTCGGAGGCAGGCACTACTGCTGGCAGAAATGGTCATTTTCACTGGCAAAACAAATGGACACAGCCTGTTGTGGTAGGTGGCGAAAAATAGGCAGAGGGAAGTTACTGTCATTCGACTCTGCATTATGTCCCTTTTTCCTTTGATCAAATGGTGGCGGAAAGTAGAGACGCACTTTAGTATATGAAAGTGAAAGCTGTTTCTTTCTACAAGAGGTCTTATTAGAGCAGGGGTGGGAACCTTTTTCATTCCATGGGCCACTTTGAAAATTAGTACAAGCCCACAGGCTGAGTAGGAGTTAGGGGGCTGCCTGATCAGGCTTTTTCAGAGTGTGAGGGTAAAGGGCTTGATTTATAGGCCAGATTGAAGAACTGGGAAGGGGCAAATAAAAACCATCTGTGGGCTTTGTAAGTATTTCACAACTTTTCTCAGTCTAGGAGAGGCTAAAAGGTTATAGAAATGAAAAGGAAACTCCGATTTGTACGCTTAAGCAGTGGGTAGCAGCCAATTCAAATCAACGTTGGTATGTGTGTGAAAGGTACAGGAAGCATGATTGAGAGCTGTTTGCAATCAGGCCTGGAGTTTCAAAACTGTGAATGCTTGTTCCTTAACTTCATCTCTCCCTTTGCTTTGAGTGCTGAGATCTGGAAACTTGTAATCATGGTTATTGGACAACTCCCAGTCAATACACTTGTGCATCAGCAACCTCTGCCAGCTCTTGTAACAATGGCAGAATAAAATTTCTGGAAACCAAACATGAATGCAAAGTTTAAACTAAAAGCTTGAACCAGTGTGACCCAGCATCTCAGAGACTGTGGTGCGCTTCTATAGGCCAGTGAATTGGCTTATGTGCAGTAAGGACTCAGCAAACATCTAGCTTTTGCTTTGTTCCCACTTTTGATATAAATTAGATGTCTCTGACTCTGATTACTCATCCAGGTGATTGGTTGTGAGACATCAGTGGAATTAAGTTAAACTGCTGGAGACAAAGGCGCTCTGAACCCCCTTCCTGGTTGGCAGATAAGAGAAGGATTTAGCAGCTTGAGCAGAAATCGTTTCAGTGAAAGAGGTACAGTGGAGTTACATTAATGCACAGAGCAGAAAGCAAAACATGCCCCATCTAAATATCCAGTGAGCCTTAATGACTCACCTTTTCACATCCTAGTGCATTCTTGTAACCAATGTCATTTGGTAAATAGAAAAATCAGTTACATAAAGAGTATTTGTACATGAATACTGCCTCTTATAGCTTCAATGTCTGCTTAGACAGGCTGACTTTCATTGCTCTTCGTAGCCCTGAAAGGTTAACTTTGTTTCTGATTTATTTAAGCTGTCCTTATTTGCTTCTTGCATCCCCTCTGTAACTGGTACTTGAGCTGTGTTTGTGTGCTATTTCTGTATTTTACTGGGAATTGTCTTTAGCCCTTTGGGGTAAAGAGATACTCTCCCATTCCACAGACTTATATTTTGCGTTGCCTTGGATGACAACAATTTGACTAGAGTAGTTACCACCTTATGTAGCAAATTTCCCCAATGTTACTGGAGCTTGCATGGTGTTTGTAATTTTAAATGGATACCGGACTGGGAATTAAGTAGCTCTAGGTGTTTTATTTAGCTAGGCAGCTGAATTTATAAATCTCTGTGGTCCTGATCCAAAAGCCATTGAAGTCAGTTGAAAGACGTCCAATAATTTCAGTGGGCTTTCAAATTAGGCCTGTGGGCCAGTTTCTCAAAAGAGCTCATCTCTCAGAGCAGGCCCTTACCGGCAGATTCTGGAAGTGGAGTTATTTTGCAAATTTGGCCCTGATTTCAGTGTTTAAATGGGAGCTGAACTTTAAAACAAAAAAACAAAACAAAAAACTAAACAAACCCTTTAGTTCTAATTGTGGGTAAATCAGCTCTTGAAAATGTGGCCTTGAGTTTTCTTGAGAATTATTACCTATATGCACTCATTCTAAGCTTTCATTACATGAATTTACACACACAATCACATAATACAGTCTATGAGTTTCTTTGTCCCACTTGATGACATAATATTCATTATCTGATAAACCCATAACTGCTGTACTGGATCAGAACAGAAGTTCATCAAGGCAAGTATTCCTTACTAGAACATGTCAGAAGATTCACAGGAACATATAGGAGAAGCCATAGTCAATCTCCTGTCAATCATTCTCAGCTGCTGTGGAGCTAACCTGGGTATTAGACTGCATAAGAAAAATGGATCCCACAATTAACCAGATCTGTCAAACTGGAGCTGAACAATGGGAACCCTCAGTCAGTTCTCAGCCTCCTGCTAAAGCCACTAGGGTAGAGAATTTCTGTCGGAGGGTGAAGAGAAAGCAAAATTCCACAAATTCCCTCCAAAAAATTAAATATAAATTTTAATATAAAATAAAAATATAAATAAATAAAAAACCCTGCAGCACATTTCCCGTTCTCCTCATCCTGCTCCCTTCCCTAGGATGTAGGGGTATGCACCAGACCCCCATGTCGTTTTCGTTATTCTCCATATTGTTATTAACGGCAATGTCATTTTTGGTTTTGTTATCATTATTGTTATCGGTATCTATTTGTATCGTTATGGTTTTGGTTTTTGTTATTGATATTTGTTATCGTTATTGATATCATTATTGATATCGGTACCATTTCAAACAAAGATTTTATTTTTTGGTATTGGTATCGTTGATTCCTGTGCACAACTAATATTTATCTAAATCAAAGGGAGACAGGGGAAGGAGAAAGGAAAACTATTATTATCTAATAAATTATCTATATAACTATTCTAATCTAATCTATATATCTATAATATATATCTATATCTAATCTATACTACCTATCTATATATAATGTACAGGGGGGAGAAGGGCAGGGAAAGGAAGAAGGTAAAATGTAGGGTACAAGGAAGGAAAGGTATTGGTGGGAATAACTAAAAATAAATAAATAATACAATGAGGGCTAGGGTGGATTTTTTTATGTGGAAGCACCACAGTTCTATAAACGCAACCTGACAAGCAGAGCTCTCACACAACGGAGAGAAAAAGCCTGGCCCTCCCATTATAAACTGTTGCAGTGCCCTCCCTCAGAGCCCCCCTGATTGGTTGTGGGAGGCAGCAGGCATTGAGCAATCACAGAGTCCCATGAGACTGCTGGGGCCTGCTTGTACTGCTCAGTGGCCAAGGAAACTTCCATCAGATACTGCTGAGCTGCTGCTCGCCCTTCCCAACACAGGCACAGTTCAAGAGTTCAACCCTGTTAAGACTCAGAAATGTCTGCTCCCTCCTCCCCTCTCTACATTTTCCCTCCAAAACCCAACTGCCACAGCACTAATAATGACAGTGATAACGACATTGTCGTTTTTGTTTCTTGTATCGTTTTTATCATTCCTGGTATTGTTTTTGGTATCGTATCAATATTGGTATTGATATCGTTATCGGTGTTCTCTGTTGTAATTTTCGTTGTTGTCATTCTTCTCGGTTGTCATTTTCGTTATTGCAATAACAAACGAAAACAACAATGTTCGTTATCATTATTGTAATAACGAAAACATGTACGCCCTAGGATGCTGAACATCCAACTTGGCTTTGCAGATCACCTGAAAGTTAATTAATCTGCTGAAAAGAAGGAAGGAGAGCAGGTCTTAAGTCAAGGACTTTTTGAGGGACAGAGCACACTGCCAGCCATTTCTTCTCATTTGAATTAAGCGAGTCCCACTTCAAATATTTGTGATATCAGGTGATTTCAGACATTACACGCTCCTGGGTCACCACAGTGGATTCCCAACCATGGCGAGCCAGCTAAACCCCTCCTGTGGTCCAGGACAGTCCCGAACAGACGTGATGGGAGCTGGACCACGGTAAGGAAACGGATGGACAGCCCAGGCCCAGGGCAGCACAACAGATGTTGTGCTGATTCCAGACCGTGGTAAGAACACCCAGAAAACACAGGGGTGGGGCGGGAGGAAGACATGGCCGACTGAGGACAAAGGAAGCCAAAAGCGCCAAAAGGCAATGCCCACACAAGGGAAATGGGAAGGGAGGGGGAGAAGAGCAGCTGAGGCGGCACACACAACAGGCACAGGGAAGCTGTGGACACAGCAGAACACAAAAAACAAATACGCCTGGGTGCAAACACACCCGAACAGGAAAGGAAGGAAGGGGAGAGCACACAGGGAAGGCCAACAAACACAGCACCACAGTCGGGGGCAGCCCAGGGCCAAGGAAGCAGAGAGGACCAGGCCAGGAACAGACTAGGACCCGGTGACAGGCACCCAGAACCCCACTAACAGCACAGGACACCCAACAGCAATATAGACACCCCAGTTCACAGGGGCCCCCACAGGGACAGAGCACAGTCACAGGGGGAGGAGAACTAAGCCGGGGAAGGCACCGGAGCAGTCAGAGGCAGGTACAGTCGGCAGGGATCCCACGCGCTGATGCAAAGGCACGACTGGGGTTGGAGGCGAGTGGGAACCGGAGTGCAGCACAGGCATCTCCCCCCCCCCCCCCGAGGGAGCAGAGAGATGCTGTCCAGGGGCCTCAAGTCCCTCACAGACACCAAGGCACCCAGGAGGTGGGGGGGGGGGAAGGTCACAGACACAGGTGAGCGGGCAGCCAGCCAAAGGATGAGAACACCACGGGGAGAGCCGGTGGCATGGTCAGACAGCAGGAACAAGCCAAATGGGCATGGAGGGGAACACCACCGGCAGCGAAGGCCAAGGGGTGCCCATGGAGGGGGCACAGTGACACAGGCGAGTGGAGCAGAGGCAAGCGAACTGGCCAGAGCAGCCGTGAGGCTGGAACAGCAAGGAGCGAGCAGCCAGTGCCTGGAGCCAGCAGGGAGCACAGTGGGGCTGTCATCCATGGCACCAAAGGCACAGGGGGCCTCACAGTCAGCTGCAGGGGGTCAGGAAGGGGCCCAGAATGGGCAGGCCGGGTCTGGCAGTGGGCGGGTCCGGCAGCAGGTCTGGCAGTGGTGGTGCTCCAGAGCACTTCAGGCCGCTACTAGGCCTTCCGAGTCAAACTGGAAGGCCTAAAAGTGGCCTGAAGCGCTCCGGAGCGCCACCTCCACTGGACCCGCAGCCGCTTCTGTGGCCACCGCCAGACCTGGGGCCAGAGCCCGACCTACCTGTGAGTGCCGAGGCTCTGGTCCCGGGTCTGGCGGCAGCACAGATGCGCTGGGGCCACCCCCCCCCCAGGTGCAAGGACGGGGCACTGTGCAGGGGCGGACCCAGGACATGGGCAGGAGAGATGCGTGCTGGATCGCACCTTCGACACTCTCCACCATGGACGCGGGTCAGGGGGTGCATGTTGGATGCATATGCCCCTATGTGCAGAGTAGTACCAGGTGCACACCGACCTCATGGGCCTCTCCACCAACCTGCTCCACCTGGGCGCTTGCATCTGGGGGTGCCTGGCCAGGAGCTCTGTAGCCTCCTAGTGTGCCCACCACAGGTGCTTGTCTTTTATGGTCTTGTACCCCCTCTTTAGCTCCTTGGACTTGGAGCGGGACTGGGCCACGGTCCTGTGGTGCCCCACTGCCTCCATTTCCTGCACAATCTCCGTAAACACATGCTCATTGCATTTGTTCACGGCTAACTCCACCTGGTGCTCCAGGGACCCCCAGATCCATATGAAGTCCTGGATCTCCTTGTGCCCCCATTGCCCCCCTCACTGGTACATCTGTCTCCCGTGGGTGTCCTCCTCCTTCTCCTGTGATTCCTCCTCCTGCTTCTCCTCCTTCTCCGCTTGCCCTCCACCGGTATCCTCCAGGGGCTCCAGCTCCCGGGCCCATTTTTTGGGGGTGTGGGTCAGACCTGTGGCCCACCACACTGCCTCCTCCCTCCAGTCACCCCCTTTTTGTGCCCATGTGCAGGCTCCCCCTCACTCTCCTTACCTGTTTCGGGGGTGCTCCCGTCCCCTGACCGATTGTCCCCTCTGGGGCGGCCTGCCCCGGCTGCTGCTGCTCCACCACCACCACCTCCTCCTCCTCCCTTCCTCACTCACCTGCCGCTCTCCTCTCCTCTCCTCTCCTCTCCCCTGACTCTGCCGTCTCTGCTCTCAATGCTTCTCTCTCCTCGACCCTTGACTCTCTTGCCCCCCCCTTCTC
>QEPC01003635.1:1543265-1559035 GCA_003113815.1 Sphenodon punctatus | reverse complement strand
TTGTTTGTCTTCTCCCATGTCTCTCCCGCTGTCCCCTCTCCTTGTCTCCCCCTCCTTGTCTTTTAGATTGTAAGCCACAGGTAGGGACCGCATCTGATTGTATGTTCTGTACAGCGCCAGGTTACTACTGGTGCTTTATAAATGCTTAATAATAATAATAATAATAATCCCTTCCACCTTGCTCCATCCCGTCACGTTCTCCTGCTGCTGTGTGCCCTTTAAATCTCCCTCCCCGGTCTGTGTGTTGCTCGTTGCCTGGCAGCGATGCTGTGTGCTTTCACCATGGTTGGGGATCATTTTGTTTGATCCCACCTGGTGGTAGCCGTTCAGTTGTTACTTTTTGCGGTTTCCCGGTGAGAATCTCTTTGACCACGATTCCAGGGATGGTCCTGTCCCGATCTCCAGAACCGTGGTTGGCTTTGGCCCCTACAGTTGATTGACTGTGGTGAACATCTGGATAATGCTGATCAGATGTTCAGGGCTATTTGGTCCTGCCGTGGGATTGACTGTGGTTCACTGTGGTTGACACTGATCTCGTAACATCGGAGATCACCCATCAACAGTGGAAGAGACAGAGAGAATCTCTCAGGTAGCCAGGTCCCAGTCAATGGAAGTCTTCCCATCATCCTATAGCTTCCTCTTTTCCCTACCCCCTTTTTCTTTGATCATTGTAACTTGTTTAGATTTAGTTGTTTGCTTGAAAAATCCAAGAGCACATGCAGGAGCTTCTTAAGTAGGTAGCCACCTTTATTCAACTGTTCTTATGCTTTAACTCCTCCCACTCCATGCTCTGCTGGCACAGGAAATGCATGACTTCAGGGGAGGACAACTCACACAATAGAGGGTGTTTCTAAATGAGCAAGGCTTGGGGTGGGTGGTGGGGAGTCCGTGGCACAGCTGCAGAGCACTCACTCAGATGGAGTGTGTGAGGAGGGATTCTAAAGGGTGGTTCCCAGTGTGGCTACTCCAGCCACCATGCACTCCCCCTGCCATGGCCCATGGGGGAGTGGTACAGTGGTCTTTGTCTGAAATATCCATCCCAACTGGTCTTGATCTTATTGGGGAAAGATTACTTATTCTACTGATTGTTTGGGGTAGATGGTCCATTGTCCCCAGGGGCATAGCTATAATAGGGGCAAATAGTGCAACTGCACTGGGACCCATGAGCTTGGGGGCCTCCACACTCCTCAGTGGATCCATGCCCTCTACCGCCGTGAAGGGGAGCAGATGCGTCCCATTCCATCTTCTGTACTAGGGCCCATTCCAGCCTAGCAGTGCCCCTGATTGTCACAGTTAAATATGAGGAAAATAGGATTTGTCCTTTAGATAAAGAGCAGCTAGGGCATGTGCTGATAAGTCTTGGAGAAGGAATGCTAGGAAAGGTCAACTCCAGGTTAGGAACTTGGAGGAAGGTTTGTTATAAGACTGTCAGGGATTACCGCCGCCGCAGGTGGCTGAGGTACCGCGGCGGCCAGCAGTTGGGGCAGGGAACGCGGCAGGCGGAGGCCACGCCCCCTGGAAACACGGGACGACGGCCAGACGCTGCTGCACGCTCGAGGGGGCGGCGCCCTGAAGGCACGCCCCCAAGAGACTCAGAACAACGCGGGGATGCAAACAAGCATCCCCGCACAGCAGAAACCACTCAGGCAGAGCCACAGGGAACAGGGCAGGTGGAGGTAACGGGGGAACAGCTGGGAACAAGACGCCGCTCGGCACGATTGCAGGCGCGTGGGGGCGGGGCCCCCCCTACTTAAGCCTGACTCAGAGTCTCACACACTGCCGGTGATCAGCAGTGCTGTGAGACTGGCCCCGAACGTGGTGGTGAAGGAGATTGGAGCTAAGTACTTTAACTTGACTTGTGTTTAAGAGAGAGATTGGATAGAGTGTGAGAGCGAGTGATTGTGTGAGTAAGTGGAACTGCGTGGTGAGGATTGTGCACTACCCCGTTTCTCCCCAGACCTCCCGGGCTTCCCCTGTTTTCCCCCAGAACCCTTCCTCCTCCTTCCCCCTGTTCCTGGGGCCATTGTACCCAAACCTTCACCAGCCCAGCACTCCCCATCCCCTGCACATCGTGGAAGGCAGGGTAGTGGGGGTTGAGTGGCTGGGGTGTGTGAGTGTGTGTGTGGGTGAAGGGGCTTCACACAGGGCCTGTTGGTTTTCGGAACCCCGATGATGAAAAGGCCCGTATCCCACTAGGGACTTTCGGCCACCTTATATCCTGAGGGGAAGTTTCCTCGTTATCGTGAAGCCCCGTGCAAGTGAAGGGCGCTTGCGTGAGGGCACGGGTTGCTGGGTCCGTGGATTACCCCCGTGTAGCTCTCCCTCCCCTGGTCCTAACAAAGACTCTTCATTTCTGTGATACTCAAACTAAACTCCTGGAAGTTGGTGATATTGAGCTCTACACGAGCGTCCGTGTAAAAGCAAAAACACCCACACGGACTGGACCTGCGAAGCCCCACTGCGCCGGCGCCACAGGGCACGCACATGCCACCATGCAGACATGTGGAGAGTGAGTTGGGAAAGAGAGATGCCATTTCACAGAGACATATTATTTCATTTGTTTTTAAGGTAAGCTCCCTATTGGTTTCTGTTTTAAAATTGATGGCCATGATATGGCCTAAGGAGAGTAAAGAAATCTACACTTCATAAACACATCTTTTCTGGTGCATTAATAGTTCAGCTTCAAAGGGCACCACTGTAAAATCATCATCAGTTAAATAAAATAACACTACAAAGCTATTTACCTACAGACTGTCTCATTAAAAGTACATACCAACTCACTCAAAATAACAACCCAAGTGGAAAATGAAAACAGCTTTGTTTCCAAAAAAAGACATGAAGAATTTGCATGTAATCGCAGTTACAAAATATTCCTGTTACTTTTAATAGTATATCACGGACAAGAGGATTTTCTCCACCAATTGGAATCCTTTAAGCATTGGATGATATCCAATAATTGGTCACCAAGCATCCATTGAATGATTCAACTGGTTTCTAAATAACATGCCAAACTCCTGCTCTCCATCCTAAATTTTAAATGTCTGCCACTTACCTTGCACCTCCCCCACTTCTCTTGTATGGCAGATTAGTCATTTCTGTTGAATTTGGTACATGTCAGTCAGAGAGGAAGATTCTTGTGCAGACTGTTGCATCCAAATGTACATTGGTGCTGCAGAAATATATGGCACAGTCTCCTTGGCTGAAACAGAAAGGCAACTTTATTCTTCTCCCAACTCAAGCACAGCTGAGCTAACTCTGGCCTTCTCCAGACTGCTCCCTGCCCATGGCCAGTCTTAGGCCACTTTTACACGGATGCTACCCACCCAGAAATGCCCATCAGATGGGTGGTAGAGCAGCCATGACGGTTCCGGCACCCTCCGTGGGTGGAGATGGGTGTCCAACACCTGAGTGTCTGTGTAAAAGTGAAAACACCCACACCGATGCGGACCAGACTGGCGGAGCCCCACTGCGCCGGTGTCACAGGGCAAGCATGCACCACCATGCAGACATGTCCACGGGGGGGAACACGCCGGATGTCTGGCCAAGAGCCCATAAAGGAGGGCGGAACCATGGCACATACACGCGGGCTCCCACGATGGTGACCAGGAAGGCCCATGGGAGCCACCCCCACCCCACGCGTGGGAAGGGGCCAGGTAAGCACGGGGAACCAGAAGCGTCTGGAGGGGGAGAGCCCCGGCAAGGTGGTGCAGGGGGGAATGTGCCCCAGACAGAAGGCACAAAGGGGGGGGGCCTGAACTACCAGTACAGGGGGGGCACCCTGGCAGGGAGGGAAAGGGGGGGAACGTGCCAAGAGGTAACACAGCACACGTGTCCCGGCACAGGGCAGAGGGGCTGCACCGATGGCCCCCCAGTTGAGGACCCCCAGCCCATCATCTCCCAGGGGCACGGTCCAAGGAGCATCAGCGAGAGTGAGGTGAGTGCGAGGGAACCACCCCCTCCCAGGGATGGGAGGGCCATGCCCCAGGCTCGGCACCATGGGCCAGGGAACACAGGGCAGGCGGCAGCCGCATAACCCGGTCCCCCATCCCCGCAGGACAGCTCCCAGACAACGGACCACCGCACCACCGGGACGATGGCCGAGGAGGGTCCCCCAGACAACCAGGTGAGCAGACGGGCACCCCAGGGGAGAGAGGGGAGGGCAGGCCCCTCGGGGGCACGGAGGGGGCCAGCAGGACACGGAGTAACCTCTAATGCACTACCCCCAACAGGGCACGGCCACCATCATGGCTACCACATCCACAGGGCCCCATGCCGCCAAGCCGGTCGACCCCCCACACGTGGGTCCCAAAAGGGGGAGCCATGGTCCAGGCAGGAGGTCAGTGATTTCATACGTGTGTGGAGGTCTGAAAGAGTCCAGCACGACCTGGTGCGCAGCTACAAGACCAGACAGGTCTATGAAGCCATTGCCCAGGAAATGTAGCAGCAGGGGTACAATAGGGATGTCACCCAGTGCATGCAGCAGGCAAAGGACTTGAGGTCCGGATATAAACATATCAAGGACAACAATCTCAAGTCCGGCCAGGCCATGCACACAGCCGAGTTCCAGGAGGAGCTGGACAAGTTCCTCTGCATGGACGGGGACATCATGGCCTCCTGCACACATGGCAGCACCTTCACCAGGGGCAGATTCAGGACCAACACGCAACCCCCCCTGACGGACCCCACAGAGCAGGGGAGGGAGGTGCCCCGGCGAGGCCAGCCAGGAAGCGGGAGGTGACAGCCCTGTCCCACATGGGGAGGAGGCGCTCCAGGGATCCGAGCGCTGGACCACCACACTCCACGGGTGCCCCCAACACCCACAGGCCTACCGGACACAGGGACAGGGGGCAGGTGCAGAGCAAGCAGAGACCTGGGATGGCCCCCAGGAAGTGGAGAAACAGGATCCAGGTACGATCGCCCCAGCGGGGCCAGGGGGGTTTGGGGTGGGGAACGGCCCAGATGGAGGCACAGCGGCCAGGGCCAGGCAAACACTAACAGTAACCCTTCCCATTGTAGCACAAGGCAGCCTGGAGGTGCACGAGGTGGAGGTTGTGGAGGAGGAGGTGGGCCCGGCTCCCCCACCACCAGGTGGGTGACCCTCCACAGCGGAGCACACCATCTGGGGGGCCACGGGGAGGGGGGGTGGAGGTACAGGGTGGGGGCACCAGGGGGCATGCAACCACAACCAGCAGGGCCCAACAGGGGCGGTGGTGTGGGAGGGGCAGGTGGTCCCATGGCAGCTCCCATGGCACACCTGACCATCAAGGGCCCCTCCTGCAGCGATCAGCTGCTGGGGCGGTCATCCCACGACAGTGCAGGGCTGGGGGACCCCACAGGGGAGGGCTGAGGGGAGCTGCCACACTATGAGGGCTGCCCCACCAGGCACCCCGGGTCAGGCGGTAGAGGTCAGCGGGGCACACAGGCCGGAAGCACTAACAATGTGTCCAAACTCCTGTTCACAGACCAGGCACTCGCTCACATGAGGGGAGCAACTGCCAGCAGCGTGGAGCAGAACCGGGAGATGGGGGCCAGAAACTGGTGCCGGAAGGAGGACCTTGGCAGGGAGCTGCTGGAGGAGTCAACGGTTAGCCGAGGTGCACTCCCAGGAACTCGTGCTCACCAGGAAAGCTCATCAGAGGGGAGGGGGAAAGGGACCGGGCGATCCTGGCTGCTATGATGGCCTGGTCCCACACTGAGCACCTCTGGGACAGGTGCCAGGCTCCTGCCCTCCAATGCGAGCAGCGGCACACCTGTGACGGGATGGAGGGTCAGGCCGCACAGCTCATGGACCTCATGGGGGAGGCCATGGAGGCCCTGTGGCGTGACCTCCAGCACGACAGGCCCCGCCATGCCATGGAAGGAGGGTTAGCAGCCGACCAACACCATGGCAGCTTCCCACTGGTGCAGGTGCCCCCCCCTGCACCTCGGCCACCCGTGGTTCCCCCAGCAGCAACCCTATCCGGGCCTGGTCCACGGGGTCCCCCTCCCCCACATAGGGCAACCAAACCCGCTATGGGGCTGCCCTTCCAGCCAGCACCCCCTGTGGTCCTGCCCCTGTTGCCACCCTGCCCCTCCACTGGGAGGTGACTCCCCAACCCCAGGACCGTGCACCCCAGGACCATGCACCCCAGGACAACCAGTGGCCCATGGTGGCTGCCCTACCCCCTCTGGTAAGGCTGCACCACCTCGGGCCACTGTGGGTAGGGGGTGCAACACCGGGGGGGGCACTGGGAATCTGGCGACCTGCACGAGGCAGGACCCCGGTAGGGAACAGATTGTAGAACCCACTCTGAGCACACGCACTACAAGAACTGGGGAGCAATGGCCATTGCCAGAGGCGTGTACCTGCTCAATGATGCTGTACTGGAATGGGCATGTGCCATAATACCATGGGTGGGCTGTGCAGGGGCTCGCACCAACAGGGATTTCCCTATGGCATGTGTTATGCTTGTGTGGGGAGTAGGGGGCTCCCTGGATGACCATGGGGCACCCACTGGCCTGGGCCCCGGCATGGGACAGAGGTGAGTGCACACGAGGATCGCTTACCCCATTCTTGTTTTTCCACGCAGGGACCATCAGCAGATGCCAGTGTGAAGTGGCCAGTGGATGACAGGGAGGCTGGGCTGGCTGGCTGGCAAGTACTACGGTCGACTAGCCAGGGCACGCTGGCCTGCGATCCCCGGTGGTGTGGCCAAGAGGGGGAGAGGGCGCCCCAGACATTAACCCCCAACCCCCTTCCATTGTACAGTTCCCCGTTCAATAACGTGTTGTACCTCTACCTTGCTGTTGCTTCATCTGTCCCGGAACATGTGGCCGGGGGGGCCGCCGTGCAGAGGGGCACCAGCATGTTGGGGGCTCTGTACAGTCCCTGCCCAGCTGTCGGGGCCGGGTGCCTACCAAGTGAGGCCTCATGCAGTTGAGATGGCCGGAACAGGTGTACACTAAACTAGCAGAGGCGAGCTGGTGAGTGTTGGCTGGCAGGGCTTCACGGGGCCCGTGCACCCCACAGCCAACGGCGAGGGGAGGGTGCTCGCACCCAGGCAACCCACAGGAACCATTCCCAGTACCCCCTAACCCACACATGGAATAGAGGCACGGTTGCAGGTAACGGGTAGGACCCAGCTTTATTGAAGGGGTTCACAGGACTATGGACATGGGTGTGGGTCATGCGCTGCCTGGTGTTTGGCTGCCTGGGCAATGATCCCGTGGCAGGTGGCATCCCTGTTCTCCTCTGAGATGTGCCAGAACGCCCCTCCCTGGGCATTTTGGTACAGGGTGGTGGGTTGTCCAGGGCAGTGCCCCCTGTCTTGCATACGTTGTGCAGGATGCACACTGCCAGGATGAGGATGGGGGTGTGGTCCAGGGCGAAGTGGCTCCTGTTCATCAGGAGGCATCAGTGCATCTTGAGGAGCCCGAAGACCGGCTCCAACATGCTGCGTGCAGATGACAGGTGCTCACTGAACCGGCGGTGGTCTGGGTTGCGCACCACTGGATAGGCCTGCATGAGCTACAGGCTGAGTGGGTAGGCGGGGTCCCCTATCACAACAGAGGCCATGGGAACCCCTTGTATCATGCAGTACAAGTTGGGGGCAATCTCCCTGTCGAACATGCGTGCATAGAAGGGGGAGGCACGCAGGATACTCGCGTCATGGCTCCGCCCCGACTGGCCTGTGTACACATCTATACACAGGCCCCTATGATCCACTATGGGCTGCAGATCGATGGAGAAGGCCTGTTTTCGGTTCGTGAAGTCTATCTTTGCATGAGGGGGGCCTATGATGGGGATGTGGGTGCTGTCAGTGGCCCCGATGCAATGTGAGAACCTCATTTCCTTGAACCCGCGCATCACCTCCTCGGGGTCTCAGGACATCTGTAAAGAAGGGGGTTGTGAGTAGGGCTGTGGATTGGCTCACCCTCCCCCTCCCCCCCCCGTGCTCCGGTGACCGGAAGTGCGGGGAGAAAAGTTTAAAAGGACTGGCGGCGGCTGCTTGGGCTACAGCTCAGCAGCGCTTACCATCTGTTTGTCATCTGCTGCTCTTGGAGGCTTTTCCTGCTGCTGTGCTGTCCCGCTGGCTGGAGGGAGTCTCAGGACATCTGTAAAGAAGGGGGTTGTGAGTAGGGCTGTGGATTGGCTCCCCCTCCCCCCACCGCGCTCCGGTGACCGGAAGTGTGGGGAGAAAAGTTTAAAAGGACTGGTGGCGGCTGCGCCGGCGGTCGCAGCTGGCAGCCGTGAGCCGAAGGGCTGCAGCCAAAGGGCGTGGCCCTTTGGGGCCCTTCGGGGCATGGAGGGGATAGAGGGGGAGAGTATGGGGGATGAGGGAGAGGTTGGGGTAAGGGGAGGTATGATGGAGATGGAGGAAGATGAGCGGGTGGAGTTGGAGGTACCCCCTGGGGAGTCAGATAGGGAAGTTGAGGAGACCGAATCATTGGTATGTGGTGATGAGGGGAAGGAGAGAGGGGTGGTTGATGGGGTGGCTTGGATGGGGTTGGGAGTTCAGAGAGGGGAAGATGAGGAAGTGGATGCAGTGATGCTCGCTGATATTGGATTGGTGGGGCCACCTCCTCCCAGTGAGAGAGGGATTGAGGTGGTGAGAGTTTCCCTGGTGGCAGCAGGGAACGAGTGGCAAGATTGTGGGACCTTCCCCATGGTGATGGGGGAGGTCATTGAATGGGATATCGGTGATGCATAAGGGGGGGGGTTTTTTCGGATGATTGTTTGTGATATCTGGGTCTGCTGTGTTTGATCTTTTGTATTTGAAATGCTGAAATTTTTGTACTGTTTTAGCTATTATTATGTTAACTGTTTATTGACTCAGGGTTCCCTGTGTGGACTAAAACCCTATATTGTAGTTGTATTATGTTGTGAGCCGCCTTGAGTCCTTCGGGAGAGAGGCGGGGTATAAATTAAAATGGTAATGGTAAAATGGTAATGAGCAGGGCACGCACATCATGGAGGGCCCTGTTCACGGTGGTGGTGCCCACCCCGAACTTCTCCCCCACACTTCTACAGTAATCGGGGGTGGTCAGCCGCCACACCACCTTGGCCACGCGCATCCCTGGTGGCAGCGGGAAGTGCATGTTCATCTCCCGCCTCCAGAGGTGGGGGTTGAGGAGCTCCCCCAGGTGGGTCTGGAGGGAGCAGGGCAGCCAGAAGTGGTCCGACCATTCCCCGTCCGGCCAGGTGGCCAACATGTACTCCCTCCAGTCGTTGGTGTGGTCACAGGGTCGGTAGGATCATGTGGCGGGCATACACATTGAGGGTCCATCGGGCCAGGATGAGCTGGCATTGCTGGGACACGCTGGAGCCCAACAGGCTGCAGCGTCGCCCGTTCACCCGCCTCGCCCATCGCACGATCACCGCCCTCTGGAGGTTTGCTGCCCTCCACTGCCATGCCCCCAGGAGGACAGACTGGCAGCCTGACAGGTGGAGCAGGGCTATCTGCTGCAGCAGCATGCGCTGCAGCATGAAGTCGCTGGGGTGGCCGTTCTCAGTGTGCAGCTCGATCCCGTGCTACAGCCTCATGCCCAACCGCCCACAGTGGGTCCCTTATGTACTGTGTAGGCCAGTGGGGGCAGGACACCGATTGGTGCTGCACTGAGCATGTGCTGGGGATGCAACCAGGTGCCGGGTCTGGCTGAGCATCCCCGTGAGTTCACCGGCCGCATGGCCGCTGGGGGGGATGGGACCACGCTCACCCCAGGGTACCCCTGCCTCCACACCTGCACTACAGTCTCCCCATCCAGGGTCCACCTTTGCATGCTGCAGCTGTGCGTGGTATGGATACAATGCCTGGCACGGCTCCTTGCCCTGGCGCAGTGCCCAGCCGTGGCTTTCTTCATCTCTTGGCACCTGTGCTGCATCCCTTCTGTCCTGTGTGTGGGTTGCGGTGCCCAGTCCACAGCGGGCCGGGCTATCTCTGGCATGCAAGGTCGCCTGTGGGCGAGGGTAGCCACTCATCCCATGCTCATCCTAGTTACGGCAGTCGTCTGTCTCCTGCCTGTTGCTGCACCGGAGTGGGCCCCACTGCTGCCATGGCCGATCGTTCTGTGGGGCCCTCAGCTGGGGATGTCAGGGAGGGGTGGTCGCCCTGTGTGGACATGCTGTTGGCGGCCCTCTGGCTGAGCCCCAATGTGCAGCTGTTGGTGGGCGACCCCCTGTCGACAGAGGATGGCTTTCGGCTCCTGTCGCAGTATATGTGGATGATGGGTCGCTGGGTCGGGGCCCCAGCATGCCAGGGCCGTTCCCTAGAGCTCTGCTTCACCCCCCTGTACCAGCCACCTTGAGGGCACCCACCTGCCATTGTCATGCCGTGGACCGCTGCGGAGTTAACGGTGGCTCATCTGCTGATGGAACTACCCAGGTTCGGCCTCGCCTTGCTGTCTGTGGGTCCCTCTGTTGCTGCCCTGTACACCGGTAGCCTCCTGCATGCCCGTGGCATCCCGCGTGCACCTTGGACATGGGGGCCCTCCTGTAGAACCTGGGCTTGCTGTCCCCTGAGGTTGGTGGGCCCAGCCACTCCGGACCAGGGACCCCTCTGCTGCGGAGCTTGCTGCCCATCGATTGGTGAGGAACCTTCCAGCTGTGTGGGCTGCAGCTGCTGGAGAGGACCTCCTCCTTCCCCGCTTTCTGATGGATGCTCATGTGTGTTCCCGAGGCTTCTGACGGGGCCTGTTCACCTGGGAGGGTCTAGTGCAGCGGTCACCAACCTGGGAGTGCTCACCAGGCCATCCATGAGTGGCCCCTCACTGCCACCTGCTTGCAGCCATCCCGGTGCCCTGGCTGGTGTATTGCCTGTCCCCCCCATGCCTCCAATCAGGCTGTGTGCTGCCATCTGCATTGCTGCTGGCAGCCAGCTGCCTGGTTCCCTGGACCCCATCTCCCCCTCTGGGTGACCACTGCTCCTTCCCGCTTGGGCTGCCCTGGTGCCCTTGCCCGCTCTGCGCAGGCGCTCCTGTGCCCTCCTGTTGTGCTGCTTTTGGCCAGCTGGGGGTCCACCTGCACCCTCCCTGCTCTGCCTCTCTGTGCTTGGGGGCCCCCGTTCCCCCGGTGCCAATAAAATGCTGTTATGTGATGGTCTGTCCTGCCTTGTTTCTGTTGCTGCTGTGGTGGCTGGGTGCCCCTTCCCTTTGGCAACCCTCATGCCCCCATCGGTGTGGTTATGTGCAGGGGGTGTGCTTGGTGTACACTGGTAGGCTCCGGGCCTGTGGGGTGGGCGCCAGTTGTGTGGTGTGTGTTCCCCTCATGGCTACCCTGCTGGGCGCTGCTGCCTGGGCTTGCTCAAGGGGTGGTATTGGCAGTGGGCGGTCGGCCGGGCACCCCCTGGACTCGCCTGTGCATTGGTGTGGTCCTGCCCCTCCCTTCCACTCCCCTCTGCTGTTGCCCCCCATTGGTGCGGGCCATCTATCGTGGTGGTGATGGATGGGCGGTGGCACCATGGACGCTGGGCAGCTGAGCGTAAGTAGGGGTTATGCTGGCGCCGGCCTTTGGCCCAACTGATACCCCTTCATGCAGGGGTCCATGTGCTCTTCCAGGTGGTGGCTGTCTGCATTGGGGTGCGCCCCTGGTGTTGTTGCTGCCCCCAGCCTTCCCAGGGCCCATTGGTGCGGGCATTCCTCATTGCCCTGTCCCTTCTCTCCTGCAGCTGCTGTTGTCATGCTGCTGGTGATCTTGAGCTTGGGCGCGATGGTGCTGCAGCTGGAGTGGGCAGCTTGGGACATGCAGGCAGCAGGACAGCTGTTTGATGGCATGCATGAGTGTGCTGCCTGTTTTATGGGCCCTGTGCCTGTGTCCGTGTCCCTCTGTGGGGGGTTCTGTTCCTTGGTTTCCAGGGCCAGCTCTGATGGCTGTCTCCTCTTCCTCTGTCCCATTCAGTGCAAGCCATGATCGCAGAGTGGACCCAGGAGCAGGGGGAGTTGTTGGAGCTCCTCCTAGATGTCCTGGAGCGGCTGCACCAGCTGGACCACGTGCAAGCTGAGCGCTGGTGCTGGGCACGGGGTCGCTGGCCCTATTAATGGGGTGTTATCCCGGGCCTGCCGCTGCTGCCGTCCCCTTCTGTTGCCCCATCCCCCTCCCTGCCTTGTTGTTGTTGCCCCCTGTTGCTGGTTCCCCGTTTTATTAAGGACTTTTGTGTTCCTTCCTGGTGTGTCCATGTTGTGCTTTGCTTTGGCCTCTCCCCTTGTGCGGGTGCCTCTGCAGGGGGTGTTGGGGGGTTGCCTGTGTTGTGTGGGTGCCTTCCCCCCCCATCTCCCCTGTGGCCCATGTGCCCATCCCTGTGTGCTTCTGTTGCCTGCTGTGTGTGTGCCGCTCTGCTGTGTGTGTATGAGGGGGGGCTGGCGCTGGGCTGTCCGGACTCTGTGCCGGGGCTGTGTGGAGCTGGCTCCTTTGTAGCGGCTGTCATTACATCTCCCTCCCGCCCTGCCTGCATGGGTCCTGGCAGCTTGGGAGCGGGGCCGCATTTCACGGCTTCATTTGCCCTCAGTCGGCCATGTTGTGCCATCGCTGTGCCTGGATGGGGCTTCCCCACCGGTCCTGGCTGTCTGTGTACTTGCACAGGTGTTTGCTGGGTGCTTCCTGGGATGGGTGTTTGCCAGCCCCTCCCCTTTCCTTCCCACAACCCCCTGCGGCACTGTCTGTGTAATTGTCACCCTGCTCGGTGCCGCCAGGTGTTTGCTGGGTGTGCTCACCCACCCATCCACACCCATCTTCACCCATCGATGCTGCTGCGCCATCCGTGTAAAAAAGGCCTTAGAATTTGCAGGGCTCAGGGCGAAGATAAAACCTGAGAGCCCTGGTGTTCCTCTCTAATTGGGGGGTTGTGTTTGGGACCCTTTTGGGGGGGGTCCACACTCTGCCCTGGTGAAAACAGGGCCACTACAAGTCCCCTGAAAAGAACGGGACCTGGGGTGGTCTCCCTGGGTTGCCTTGTGATATGGTCAGCCGTGCTCCTGCCTCCTAGTCCTCTGCAAAAACTGGGAGGAACTAGTCTAGTTCTGCTACTAGCAAAAGGCACTTCCACATACTAATTAGGATCCTAGACTGGATTCCTCAGACACTACATAGACCATCACTTAGGCTTCTGTAGTGATTTCTTTATCATTGACTATGTATTATACATGAACTTGGACTTGTTTTACTTCAGTCATTCCTTTGCATGGTTCTTATTCTTTTATTTTTCTGTATTCTATCATAAAAATGTGAAATTTGAAAGTCTTTGCTTTAAGACCCTCCTTTTATTTTCAGTAGCCAGATTTATCGTAATCTGAAGCCCATCCAAGCTTTGTTCCACTGATTGTTGATGGTGGATCACAGCTAATATAGCCCATGTAAGCAGTATACTTTCTAGGGGCGGTTTCTACGCAGGGGCGCCAGGACACAGACCCACAAGCACCCTGGTGCACCTGCTGCTGCTGCCAATTGCAGCGCTGCTGATTTCAGTGGCGACTACCCCTTCCCTTGCATCTGCTGCAGGAGCAGAGCTGAAATTGGTGGCAGCTTCATTCTGGCTGAAGAATTTTAGCGCTACCAATTTTAGCGCTGCTCCTGCAGCGCTGATGTGTGGGAGAGGGCTTTCCACACATGCACAAAAGCACACTGCACTGAAAGGCACTGTGCACTTCTGCTTATGATCCTCAGGTTGGGCCTGCCGAGAGTTGAAGCAGCTGAGGTGTGCTTGAGCTGAGGAACATGTGTAAAAGTGCACACACATTGCCTTTCTGCACTGTACGCTTTCATGCCTGTGTGAGCCAGCCGTGGCTGGCCAGATTGGAGTCAGGTGGTGGGAGGGAGAGAAAGGTGGAGGCATGTGGGATGGGGTGGGGATGGGCTGGCCACAGGGCATGCCCGGTCAGTTCTGACTGAGGGGAGGGGGGATGGAGGGAGTATTGGGGGGGCAGGATAGCACCTCAAGAGGACCCCTCCCTTTGCTTTTATTTATTTACTTATTATTTGTTATATAGTTTTCTACCCTGCTCCTCCTGCCTCCGACAGCTTGGGGTGGCTTATAACATAAAAACAGTATAATACAATATGAAAATATAATATCAAACAATAAAACATCAGACTGTTTGCAGTAAAACACAAAACCTCCCCCTTCCCACAACAACCCCTCAACCCCTCCCCCCCAACCAAATGCCTGGCGGAAGACCCATGTTTTGCACTTATGGCAGAATGCAAGGAGATCTGGGTTGAGGCGGATCCATGCCGGGAGCAAGTTCCATAGCATCGAAGCAGCTGCTGAGAACACCTGTCTGTTGGTCCACACCAAGGTCTATACCAAGGTACCTCCAGGAGGCACCCCCGATTACTACAGCAGGGGCCCAGGAAGTGAGCCGGTCCCTCAGATGGCTAGGGCCAAGGCTGCGAAGGGCTTTATAGGTCAAAACCAGCACCTTGAATCAGGTCTGGAGGACAACAGGCAGCCAGTGCAGAGCACGGAGCACCGGCATAATGTGCTTCTGGTGGCCCATCCCAGTAAGCAGATAGGCTGCTGTGTTCTGCACCAGCTGCAGTCTCCAGACCGTCACCATGGGCAACTCCATGTAGAGCGCATTACAATAATCCAGCCTTGAGGTCACAAATGCATGGATGATAGTGGCAAGGTCTGAATCCAAGATATAAGGGCGGAGTCGTCTCACCAGATGTAACTGGCGAAAAGCACTCTTGGCCATAGCCGACACCTGGAGATTCAGACACAGCTGAGGATCCAGGAGGACTCCCAGGTTCTGCACCTGAGATGCTAACACTGGGTGGACCCCGTCAATGACAGATAACCCCCCTTCACCCAGATCACCAGACCCACCAATAACCAACACCTCTGTCTTTTCAGGATTCAACTTCAGTCGGCTTGACTCCATCCAGTCCACCACAGTTTCCAAACACCAGGAAAGCACTGAGACTTTGGGACAGCGGGAAAGCACCCCAGAAGCTGCATATATACATTGAACAAGAGAGGGGATAGAATGGATCCCTGCAGGACCCCATATGTGAGACCTCTGGGAGAAGATGTACAATCTCCGAGGACCACACGTTGAGATATATCTGCCAGGAAGGACTGGAACCATTGCAAAACCATTCCATTCACCCTGACAAGGTGTCTCAGGTGGGTCACCAGTACTTCATGATTCACTGTATCAAAATCCTCTGAGAGATCAAGTAGAACCAGTAGGGTCAAAAAGCCCTTGACCTATGAGTGGAACTAGATGTCAATCAAGACCATAAGCGTGGTCCCAGTGCCATAACCCAGATGAAAGCCCAACTGCGAAGGATCTAGAAAACTGATATGGTCCAGATGTGCCTGCAACTGACAAGCCACCACTTGTTCAGTAGCTTTCCCTACAAAGGGAATATTATAGACAGACTGATAGCTCATCAGGGAGTCAACATCCAAAGATGGTTACTTGAGGAGGGGTAAGACCACCAGCCCCTTAAGGGATTCTGGTAACCTCACCCCCACCAGTAACGGCCCACCAAAAGGTACAGAGAAGGGCAACAAAAATGATCAAGGGCATGGAAGAGTTCCCATATGAGGAGAGGCTTGGTAGGTTGGGGCTCTTCAGCTTGGAGAAGAGACAACTGAGAGGAGATATGATAGAGGTCTATAAAATCATGAGTGGTGTGGAACTAATAAACAAGGGGCAGTTATTTACCCTCTCAGCTAGTACTAGAACTAGGGGAAACTCCATGAAACTCATGAGTGGCAAGTTTAAAGCAAATAAAAGAAAATATTTTTTCACTCAGCGTATAATTGGGTTGTGGAATCTACTGCCAGAGG
>QEPC01003635.1:1525869-1537592 GCA_003113815.1 Sphenodon punctatus | reverse complement strand
GTATCAGAGCCCAGAGGGGTAGAAGGGGTTGGGGGCACCTGCACGGCCGCGTCAGGCCTCGCCGGCAGCCACAGAGCCGGAGGCGGGCGTTGGGGCCCGCCCCCTTTCCGACGTCACCAATAGAAGGGCGGAGACGCAGTAGCGTGGCGTCCCTGGGTAGCCCAGGGAACGCCGATATCGGGCGCATGCGCACCGCTACCCCGGAAGCACGCCCTCGCCGTTCGGCGCGCCTGCAGGCACTGACCAATCAAGCTCCCATATAAGCCTCTGGAGGGGCTTGGATCAGTGCTGGTGATCGGACTCGTGCCGTGAGACTGGCCCTTGGCGTAGAGTGGAGTGGAGAGCATTTGGCTGTGTGAAGGATTGGGAGTGCGAGTTGAGAGCGTGGAGTGTGCGAGGTGAGTGTCTGTGTGACTGTGATAGTAGGAAAGTGTGAGTATAGAGAGCATTGAACCTTCCCTTCCCTGTGATCTTCCGTTCCCTGGTGAGCCCTGTGTGTAAGCCCTATCCTCTCCTGGTTCCTCTTCCCTTCAGGCCCCGTGGGCTCCTTCCCCACTGAACCACCACTGATCCTTCACTCCCCCTCCGTAGCCCTGTGCGCGTGCGTGCGTGGATACCTTAGAGTGGGCCTTGTTCGGTGCACTAGTCCCGGTGATGAGCTTTGGCAAGGGTTAGCTCTCGCAGCTCATACCCAGCGCCTATATAAGACCCTGAGGGACCTTTTTCTGGCACCATATTGCCCTAGCACCTGGAGTGTGTCTGTTGTTCCCTTAAACCCTAACAAAAAGGTACAGAGAAGGGCAACAAAAATGTTCAAGGATATGGAACAGCTCCCGTATGAAGAGAGGTTTGATAGGTTAGGGCTCTTCAGCTTGGAGAAGAGACGACTGAGAGGGGATATGATAGATGTTTATAAAATCATTAGTGGTTTGGATAGAGAACGGTTATTTACTATCTCTAATAGTACTAGAGCAAGGGGATATTCCATGAAATTAATTGGCAGCAGATTTAAAACAAATGAGAGAGTAATTTTTTCACTCAGCACACAATTAACGTGTGGAATTTACCACCAGAGAAAGTGGTCATGGCAGGTAGTGTAGCTAGTTTTAAAAAGGGATTGGATAAGTTCTTGGAGGATAGGTCCATTCATGGCTATTAGCCAAGTAGGTTTGGGGGACATAACCTCTTAATGCTGGGGGCTGGAACAACAGGAATGGATTGCCCGTTGTGATCTGTTGGGTAGTTCTCCCAAGAGAAAGAGATTGACCACTGTTGGAGACAGGATGCTGGGCTTGATGGACCATTAGTCTGACCCAATATAGCACTACTTAGGTTCTTCTATAGTGTGGAGAAATTACAGACAGAATTACAGACGTCTTGTATTCAGACTTTTTGCTGCAGCGTGAACACTTAAAAAATGCTTGTCTTGTTTTGCATGCAGCCTGTGGTTTTAGTGTTTTTGAAATGGGGAAACAGTGTTGGTGGCCCTATGAATTTTGTTCCCAATCTAGAAGCAATCTGATGCTACTGGGAATTTGTGAGCTTAAGGATTTTTCCATTATTTTTTCTCTTTTGTTCATCGGTCTGGGAGCTTGTAGGAAGGATACTGAAAGTGATATATCTGAAGTGGGGAACCTTTTCCCTCCCAGGGACCAACTGAAACATTAGTATAAGCTCTGAGAGTCACATAAAAGCTGGAGGGAGAGGTACCTACAGAGTGCACTCAGGAAGAGGAGGGTCCTCCAGCTCATGGATCTGTGCCCCATATTTGTCCCCTATCCTTGCATGCATGCCCTCATCTCTGCTCTCTTACCCCAAACTCAGATGTTCAGTTCTTGAGGGTAGGAAGTGGAACTGGATATAGGGGCCAGATCCAGAAACTGGAAAGGGACCAAACGAAAATATGCCATGGACCACATTTAGCCCCTGGGCCTACTGTTCCCCACCCATGGTGTAACAGAAGGGGAGCATGAATGGCAGGGGCTGGTCTGAGGTGAGATATTAGAAATGCAGCACCATCAGTGTAGCTTAGTAGCTAAGCTTTTGGTCTCCTGTATTGTTTGCTAAAGCATTCTGCCCTATGCTGTCTCTAGTTATGCCTTCCTCTCTCCCAACTGCAGGCAAGGTGATGGTGGGAATGAGGGAACCGTTTGGGTTCTTTCATGCATACTAAGACTGAAGTTAACACAAAAGCTTTCCCCACAGTTAGGCATTTATAGGGCCTTTTCCTGGTAGAGTGAATTCTCTGGTGTGAACTGAGGGCTGAGGTCATGCTGTAGCATTCCCCAGTCAGGACACATGCAAGGGTCCTCCCCCTGTGTCAGGGTTTCTCTCCTGTGTGGATTCTTCTTTTTAAAATAGCAATTTTTAAAAGTGAAACAAATCACATATATAAATAATGTCCCCTTATTTAAAATAGACTTGAAGCCTTGAGCTGCCAATTTTCTTTTCTAGCACCTGATATACAGGAGCAAATGCTGGTTTTCCCTTTTTGATTTTTTCATACAGAGCTTTGCATTCTGCTCACTATTGCATGCCACCACCATTGTGTAGTTTTTCATTTAGCATACGGTGGGGCCAATCCCAAGTCATGCACGCAGGCACACACAAACTGCATCGACCTCCATTGCAGGCACATTGTGCCACATGGAAACCATGCACATGCGCACGCACAGGATCCACAGGGCTTGGGTTTGGCTCTGTGTGTGACAGAGGGTGTTTCTAAATTATCAAGTGGAGGGGGGGATATCTGTGGCTGCTGAGTGGCATAGCTGCTTATGTGTGGGGAGGGATTCTAATGGAAGGCTCCCAGCGTGGCTACCGTGGCAACCCCTCGCACTCCACAGACCATGGGGAGGGGGAAACCAATATGTCTCTGTGTGAGCACTGTGAAATGTGGGCTCTGCAAAACCTGCAGCCAGTTCCTGTGACTTGCTACGGTCATGTCCCCAGCCCACAGTGCCTATGAGTGTCGACAGGCAGGGCCAGCCCCAGGCATGTGCCACATGTGTGGCTGCACATGGCCCTGTGCCAGTTGGGGCGCCGTGCTTGCTTAGCTGGGCGGCAGACTGTAGTGAGCTTCTCTGCCAATAAGTTCTTCTGCTGCCCCTCCCTGGCTCTGGTCCCCATTCCTCAGCTGCCTCTGCTGTCTGCATGCTAGTAGTGCTGTTGTAACAGCAGCAGCATATCAGGGACACCGATGGGACTGGGAGATAAAGCTGTTTGTTTATAAACAACTCCTCCCCATGTGAGTGATCAGACAATTGTTACCTTGTAAAGAAGGTTCTTTGAGATTGCTCCTAACATTTTTGACAACAGGGTTGTGCATGCTCACCCTACTCAAATAATAAACCACATGATGATCTTGAGCTCCTCTAGTATAAAAAGCACTCTCCCCCCCAGAATGACAGTAACCCTTTCTAGGAATATAAGAAAATTCCATGCGGGGCTGGAAGGGTGGGTGTTGTGGGAATGTTAGAAGCCATCTTGAAGAACCTTTTTTACAAGGCAGAAACCTTCTGTTCTTCTTCAAGTGGCTCCTCACAGGCCATTTTTACATGGCTCCGCCAGGTGGGGTGGGGGTCCGTATGCCAGTGCATGGATGTGGAATGCACATGGCTGCACACGCATCCCCACTCACCCCCAACTCATCCGCACCCATGGAGCAACTGCCATTTTCCCGGGTTGCTCCATGCACAGGGACAAGTGGGGGGTGAGTAGGGATGTGTGTTAGGCACGTGCACACACCCCCACTCACTGTGGGCATGTGCACCACGTCGTTCACACGGTGCTCCCCTACCCATGACCATGCAGAACTCTGCGTGTTCTTGGCTGGGAGAGGCCCATGTAAAAAGGGCCACATTCTCACAATTAGGAGTGGAAATTCCGGTTTTCCCGAGATCCGATATTCCTGGTATTTGGGTGTATCGGCTTAATCCGATATTTACCTGTACCGGCATACCGGATTTTTAACATTGGCCACGGTACCGGATTTTTTACATTGCGGCCATTGAAGTCAATAGCTGCAATGTAAAAAATCTGGTACCATGGCCAATGTTAAAAATCTAGTATGCCGATACCGGTAAATCCGGTACCAGGGAGATCCGATACCGGTACATCTGGTATCCGGTATTCTCCCCGGTGTCCCACCCCTACTCACAACTGTCTTACTTATACTATGTTAGGTAGGAATTTGGGATGTAAAGCAATACCTATTTTCTCTTAGAAAATCTGTAAATATGGTTCTGAGATTATTATGGCTGCTATTTCACGAACTCTTCTTAATGAAGTTATTGCTAACAGGAATACTGTCATTAAACCCCCACCTCATAACCAGTTCATTTGTGCCCTCCATATAATCAATTCATGCTGCCCTGGGGGTGCAAATGAACTGGTTATGGGTGGGGGGCAGCGTGAATTGATTATATGGGGGCAGAGGCACAAATGGACTGGTTATGAGGTTCATGGGGTTGGGGCAGCATGAATTGATTATGCGGGCACAACTGAACTTGTTATTTTTATATATGTATATAAAATATGTCTCCTTTCATGGCATAATGTGCTTAATAAGCTAACTGCATTTTGGGTGTCTTGTGTGTTTGATAGCAGTGCCTCTGGACCGGTCACGCTGCATGTGTGCACAAGGCACAGGTGCAGCTGGCAGCAAGAAGCAATAAGCCCTGGAGGCCAGGCTGGCTAAGCTCCACCACCACCCCGCCCCCCAGTAAGACAGCGGATGCAGTCAGTCTCTCTGTGCCTGCCTTGCTGCCCACCCGGCTAACCCTGCAGTGGAACCACTCCTGGGGAGTGATCCTAGATGCTTGGCTGAGAAGCTGTTGGTGGTGGAAGCATTGGGATGCCATGCTTGTCATGGCCACTCAGCTGAGCTCCAGGTAAGGCAGTCAATGGGTGCCAAACCGGTGGGGGGGGGAGCAGAAGCATGTGGAGGCTATGCTTCTCCATAGATCCTCAGAGAGGTGCAGAATGGGAATCCTTCCTGTCCAAAGGGAGTAAATTTTATGTAAATTTATACATTTGCATAATTAGGTGGGGCCTGGTTATGCAAATTAGGCCTCGCACCAAGACTTCCCACATGGCCTCACAAACCCTGGGGCTGGTCCTGTGGACAGGTCTCCTGGCACAGCTGGTCACCTCAACCGACCTTAGCCTAAGCAGGGCCCAGGGCAGGGAAGAAATGTGGAGCCCCATATCTTGGGCCTAGGGGTGTTCTCCGGCTCAGGGGGCACTCCCTGGCCCGGGGTCGGCTCCTCCACCCATTCCCAAGCCTGAGTGACCATTCAGATTCTGAATTGGATCACTTACCTGATCTGCCGCCGCCGCTGCCACCTCCGGCCTGGGCCCTGCCACCAGACATTCTGCTTCCCCCCCCCCCCCACTGCCTGTCACAGTCTCGGCCAGGGGAAATGAGAGAGAGGCAGAGGCCGCGCATCTCCCTCATTCCCCCTGGCTGAAACAGCCAGGCAGAGGAGGGTGACAGCGGCATGAGGGAGAGACGGGGCCTGCTTGGCCTGCTTCTCCCTCACTTTCAGCGGAAGTTAAGGAAGAAGCAGAGGCCCCGCCTCTCCCTCACTCCGTGGGTGCCCCCCCCGTCTGTCAGTCTCTCGGCCAGAGGAAATGAGGGAAAGGCGGGGCCTCTGCCTCTCTCCCCCTCATTTCCCCTGGCTGAGACTGTGACAGGCAGCGGAGGGGGGGGGGCACAGAGTGTGGGAGAGGTGGGACCTCTGCTTCTCCCTCACTACTGCTGGCTCCCTCCGCTGCCTGTTAGTTGGAGTCTACCAGGGTCCCCACGCTCGAGGTCCCCAACTCCTGGCAACTGTCAGGCCCTCTGAATGTGGGGGGCCCCCAGGAGCGGGGCTCTGAGCCTGAGCTGCCCCACGGTAGCTCGCCCACAGAGTCCTGAGCTGCCCCACGGTAGGACCAGCCCTGAGCTCAGTTCACATGGACAGGGGATGTGTAGCTGCTGGTTGCCATGCATCTTTTTGGCTTGCCCTGCATTGCGCACTGTGGATTTCTCTATAGTGCTTCAAGAGTGGGTGCTGCTTGGCCCATGGGAGCATGCATTCTCATGCTCCACCTTCATACCATTGGTCAGGTGAGTGGCTCTTGGGTTGCCATGCAGGGTAGCATCTTGTTTAAAAACACCTAATGTCATGGAGATTTACACAATCGGCACCCTGAAAGTGGAATCCAGTAGGGTTGTGTTGGTGTGGGCCCTTTAAGGATCCCCGCCCATGGGAGCTAATGAAGCACCTGATGGCCACCTGTGGGAGGCCAGGCCAGCAGGAGAGAAAGGTGGAGAAGCAAAAAGTGCAAGGAGAGTGAAGACCAATCTGGGAGCTGAGGAGATACTGTGAAAAGCAAACAGGCTCTTTGTAGGCTGAAGGAAACTTGCAATGGAGGGCTGAGAGAAATCCCTGCAATGAGGGAGCAGCTAGCAGCACCAACACAGCCTAGAGTCAGAGCCAGGAGCACAGGTGTGAGTAAGCCAGGTTGTGGGGCTTTGGGAAGCACCTTTGATTGGGCTGGACTGTTCTATAGGACTCCGTGAGGTAAAAGGTACCCCTTTTCCCAGGTGGATTGGGACTGCCTATAGGGGACTGAGGAGGGCAGGTTTGAACCAAACTCAAGCTAACAAATTCAACCTAGCCAAAGGGGCACCTTGGAGCTCTGTGGGTGTGGCAGTGCTGGTGGCTAATTCCCCAACATTGGGCGCTAAGGAAACCTGAGGGAGGATTGTGCCCGGTTGCCTGCCACGTTGTGGTTTTTTCATTCATTGTGTGTTATATTCCAATGATCATGTAAGTATGAAATTTTAATGTTGGTCCCACCTCCTTCTGGTCCTGTCTCCATCTGGCCCTGCCCACCACCCTACCAACCTAAAAGTCCACCAGCTGCCATTGATCCTGTCATTGACATAGAAAGAAAACTTTCTTTTACTTGGTACTAATACTAGAATTCACTGTGTAGACCCTGTTCTTATTATGCTAGCCACAAATCTTTGTAGCCGGTGCGGATTATGTGGACTTCTTTGTTTTCTTAAACAAATCTGTGGTATGGAAACTTTGGGTGTTAACAAATGAATTGTTAGCCTGCTGCAGTCTGGGTTCGGTCTTTGCAGCCCCTACTCAGCCCCCACTCACATGTTTAATGTGTCCAACCTAATAAACAGGAAGCCCTCTATAGGTATTTCATGTGCTGCAGGAAGCCCTGACTGGCAGCGTCAGTGAGAGCAAGAGGGTCAGGAAGCAGTCACTCCTCGGATGCTATAGGATTTCTGCCTGCAGCTATATGGGGCTGGTGGATCTGTATGCACGGAGGCACTGCATGCAACCTAACTGATGGGATGCAGACATGTGGGCATGCATTAGCCGACATGGTGGGTTCCACAGTCTCAGAGACCCCACCATGAGTGGAGGCTGCGGGTCCCATCATGGGGGGGGGGGGGGCAGTGGTGACGAACACCTAATAAATGGGCAGGTGGACACCCATCTGGTGTAGGCTAATTTGAGGTAATGTTTTGTTTAACACCCTTTCCTGTAACTAATCCACCCAGGAAATGTTAATGCTTGGTGTCAATACTATGGGTGTTTTTAGACATGTACCTCCCCACCCATTACTCACCCATCACTCACCTATCATACATATTGCAGGGCTGCATAGGACCCCGATGCAGCCCTGCAACATGCATGATGGGTGGGTGATGGAATGGGTGGAGAGACATTTGTCTACAAACAACCCACAATGAGTATGAGTGTAACACATGTTACAGTCACCTCCTTCTGTGAACTTTTATGAAAGTATCCCCCAAATAGAATGCCTTGATTCTGAAAAGCATTTTGTCTGGGCAGTCCTTTGCCCCTATGTAAAAAGCAAACTTTAGAATGAAGGCCATAATTACATGTTCATATGTGTGTTCATGTAAATTTATGCAAATTCAAAAGAACCGTTAGGGTGGGCTAAAAAAAGACAGGGGCAGGAGATAGGTCTAGACTAGAGGGAGCGAGGGCTGGGTGCATGGATTGAGTGCTCCCCGGGTACAAGTGTAGATGCGCACTCCATAGTCCACACACACAGAGGGTGAAAACAGACATGAAGCTAACCACCCTTTAACCACCCTTGGTGGTTATTTATGCATGTTGCGGGGCTGTATTGGTGCCCTATGCAGCCCTGCAACATGCATAAATAACCATCAAGGATGGTTAGCGTCATATCTGTTTTCACCCAAAGATTCCTCTAAGCCTGCTCCCCCAGCCACTTTGCCAGAACTTAAGAAGCTGGATCTTTTGCCTATTGTGCTTGTAGTAAATTATAAGGTGATAGTTGACTAACCCTGAATTATCAGATTATCCTGAAGACCAGAAATGATGCTTGAAAGTCCTGAGATTCAGGGTCAAAATCTGAGCAGTGATGACCCTACCTGAAATCACTTTCAAACTGAGTTTCATTTGCTATAATGGAACCGAGAATAATGTCACCAATGTTCTGATTCCACTCTGCATTCCCTGGTTAGGTTTACCACATAAAGCCATCTAGTGGTCACTATGTAGTTATTTTTATCTTCGTATCCCTGCATTCCGACTCATGCAGCAGATGCCAAATTTCAGTTTAATTAGTCATGATGGGTGATGTGTTTAGTTGTTTTCCCACAGCTGTTTGTGTAGAAATGGAGGAAGACAGGTTATATTGAACACTCATTATATATGAACAGATCAGGTGAAGGAAGATAGCAATAGACATCACAAAAGTGAACCATATTCTATACTACAAGGAAAACATTCCATGAAATCATGTTGTAAGTAAAGAGGAAGGAGGGAATTGGTGCACTTTGCCTGGGCTGAGCTGTTCAATTGGGCCACATAGGCCCATCACCATGGGGGAAAATTACATTAAACTTTTTATTTTGAAATTGTTTATACAATCTTATCTCAGTGAAATACGTGTCCAGATCATGCAGACTTTGCCTGAGCCAGTCAGAAGCAGAGGAGAAAGCAACATTCCAACCAGTGAGTTGGTTCTTTAAAGTGTCTAGAAGGGCAGAGACCAGATGATTCCTGGGGAAAGGGAATACTGAGTTAGTCCTTCAGACCAGATCCTAGGGAGAGAGAACAGTGAGCTCATCCTCAAGGATGCCTAGAAGTTCTGGAATCTGAGAGTCCAGAGAATTAGGAGAGGATGGTGGTTCATAATTTGAATTTGCCCTTGACCCAGCAAAATGTTGCTTGGAGCCTGGCTACAATAAAATGTCCTTAGCAGGTTCCTAGTTCAACAAAGAATGAAGCACATACTTAAATTTAACTCAAGTAATCCCATTGATTTCACATGCTTAAAATTATGCTTCAGGTGCGCATGTATAGAAACAAGTGACTGCAACATCTGTATTATACTTTACAAGGCCAGATCCAGGCATGTGCAGACTCTGCAACTGCACAGGACTCCATGTGTTGGAGGCCTACATATGAGGTCCATGAATAAACTTGACAACACAAGTTTAAGAAGCACTAAAGCAAAATGTAGTCCCACAGGCCCTTAAATGTGGTGCATCCTGGCCTGGGGGAAGAGTGCAGCTCTTCATGAGAGGACCCTCAACTTTTGTTTGTTTGTTTTTATATAAATGCATAAATATAAATCTGGTAACAAATTATCATAAAATACAGAACAGGTTATCATAAAACTGGAGCCACAAAAAAAGAAAAATTCCACCCAGTCCTACCCCCCTCCCACTACCTAACTCCCCTGCCAAAAGCCTGGCAGAACAGACAGGTCTTGCACTGACGGTGGCAGGAGGGCAAATCTGGGGACAAACGGGCCTCCACAGGGAGGGAGTTCCACAGCCTTGGGGCAGCCACTGAGAACACCCTCTCCATAGTTGCCACCTGGAATACCCAAGGGATTTCAAGGAGGGCGCTCCCGGAAGACCGCAGAAGCCAATCCAGGACCCGGTGAATCATCATCAGGGTTTATTTATATCCCGCCTCTCTCAAACGACTCGAGGCGGCGAACAACAAATCAATAACCACATTTACTGGGGATCCTTTCCCACACAGGGGACCCAGCATACACAATACCACAACTATACATAAATAAACACAACCCTTACAACAATTCCCTCTCTGACCATCCCTGCAATCAGGCAAACGGTCCCCACCACCAAATACCCCGCTCTCACCAGGGTATATAGCCGACTCCACCCCCCTCTCACCGGGGGGAGTCAGCCCACTCCAACTTCTCTTACTACAATACCCACCCATCCCTACATGCCCCACAATACTCTACTTAATCCCCCCAAAACCAATAAACAGATACATTATAAACATAAACCAACAAAACATGTTCTGGGTACTCCACACAGAGGCCCAAGACAATAGTTCTAACATATCAAACAATTTAACATACCCGCAAGGGCGTAGCTACCATAGGGACAGGCAGGACATTTGTCCCGGGGCCCACCATGACTGGGGGCCCATCCCTATGGCAGCTAAGCCTGCTGTGGCGCTGTGCGGCCGCTTGTCCCATTTAAAAAAAAACAACAAAAAAAAACCCCTTCAAAGTTGTGGCTCGACTGCCCCCCCCCCTGGCGCTGACGTTCTCCCCACAGCCTGGGAAGCCCCCCTACACTTACTGTGTGAAGCCGAAGCCGTTCTTCTGCTGCGCGCTCCCTCCCTGACTCCTTGCAGGCTGCTCCAAAGCTTTTTTTTTTTAAAAAAAAAAAACCTTGCCCGCCGGCTGTCCCTCACAGCAGAAGGTCGCTGCCTTGTAAAGAAGGTTCAGCGAGATGGCTCCGAACATTCTCACAAATGGGTATGTGCTTGCGCACCCTTCTCTACCAGCATATATCAAGCTCACTAGTTTGAAAAATCACCCCGTGACAGTCTCGAGCCCCCCCCCCAGTATGTAAAGCATCTCCTTCCCACTCATAGATACCCAACTGTTCCTTCCAAAGGTGGGCATTTGTGAGAATGTTCAGAGCCATCTCGAAGAACCTTCTTTACAAGGCAGCAACCTTCTGTTCTTCTTCGAGTGGCTCCTCCCATTCTCACAAATGGGAGCGTACCAAGCCTAGAAACATTTGGATTCTTTTTATTTAAGTTTCATGATTTTTAGGGCCCAGCACATGATTTTTTTAACATTGAGGCATCCTTGGGGTTGGAGATTTGTTTGTGGCATTCTATTCATGCATGTCTTCAAATGCTTGGATTTGGGGGGAGGAATTATACTGCTCTTTGGGGTGGGGAGTGGAAAACAAGGGAACCTGAGGGAGGGATGGAATAGGCAATTTGCAAGGGGGTGGGAGTAGGGTTGTCACCTATGCAAATGTGTAAGGAATACATATGAAAAAAAATGTTGCAGGACCTGCATTTCCACCTTAGTCATCAATGCAGGCCCTGCAACATGTATTTTTCATAAGCATTCCTTAAATATTTGTGAACGTGACAACCCTAGTTGCCATCTTTTGCAGTCTGATCCTGAGACTCACATTTGGCCCATAGGAGTCTTGGGGTCAAATGGCAAAAGGTGGTAACCCTAGTGTGGAGTATGAGGGCTAGTTCCCCACTGATCTTCTTCCAGACCAGGGTGTTTGAGACGAGGGGCATGAGCAGGTGAAGAAGGTCACAGGTGTTTGCACTGCTAGAGCAGAAACCGCAAGCTCCTAAACTTGGTGGAGACAGACTTCTTGGATTCTGGTACATCCTTGTAGTTGCCCC
>QEPC01003635.1:1487556-1523511 GCA_003113815.1 Sphenodon punctatus | reverse complement strand
TAGTAGGTTAACTTCTGTCTGTTGAGAAGGAATGTTGGTATATGCAACATCCACAAGTTAATGCCTGCTGTATTAAGAACAGTAATTGACTATAGAGTCACCAGATGGCGCTGCTAAGTTTATGTGTACATGGAAGGGAGATGGGGTTTTGCAGTTGAATTCCTTTGTGTAACCACTCCTTCTTCCCTTCTCTCTCTTTGTCTCAGTCTCCATTTTGTCTTATTATTAGCTAGATGTATCTAAGGATCTGTGCCTGGAAAGCTTAAGTAAAGTTCTGTTGTTAAACCTTCAGCTGCATTTGTCTGTACTGATTGCGAATCAGTTATTACTCTGCAACAGAAATCACAATGTATGTGTAATATATCGGCCTACAGGGTCTGTAATGCAGAGTCCTAGCCCCTGCAGAGAACATAATGTTTAACTGAACATCAAACATAAATTATAGTAACATTTCTCTTTTTCTAATGGGTGAGTCAGTGTGTGTCTGAGGGGGCCAGGAAAATGAGACCATGTACCTGGTGGGCTGAGTTAGCGTATGCCTGAGATGGAGTAGGAACTAGGAGTAGTCAGCATGTGAACTGGGATATAAACCTGTGGCCACGTTCCAACAAACAGTTAATTTTATGTAGATGGCCTTACTACTTACTTACTCCTGAAGTGATACAACTAAAGTTATTCAGAAATAGGAAAAGAAGTGTGTACTCCTGAAAAATTAGGCGTATGTATTTGCCTCTGGTTTGTATTTCGAAGTAATTGTTCATTGGGGGAGTAGTGACATTGGTGGAGTGATCATTACATCTTAGCTAGAGGGAAAATTGACACAGTACTACTTTGGGTTATACTGTTCATCTGAATGCTACATACAGGGCTGACCCCAGGGTTTGTGAGGCCATGTGCGAAGTCTTGGTGTGGGGCCTAGTTTGCATAATTAGGCCCCACCTAATTATGGAAATGTGTAAATTTACATACATTTTACTCCCTCTGGACAGGAAGAATTCCCATTCTCCACCCCTCCGAGCGGCCATAGACAAGCATGGCCTCCCAATGCTTCCATCCCCCCCGCCCCCCAGCCGAGCATCTACCACCACTCCCCAGGAGTGGTTCAACTGCAGGGGCAGCTGGGCGGGCAGTGAGGCAGGCGCAGAGATACAGACTGCATCCACTTCCTTACTGGGGGAAGGGGATGAGCTTAGCCAGCTTGGCCTCCAGGGCCTGTTGCTTCTTGCTGCCGGTGCTGCCTGTGCCTTGTGCATGCACATGGTGTGACTGGTCCAGAGGTGCTGCTATCAAACACACAAGACACCCAAAATGCAGCTAGTCTATTAAGCACATTATGCCATGAAAATATATAATATATAACCAGTTCAGTTGTGCCCCCATAATCATTTCACGCTGTCCCCCACACATAACCAGTTCATTTGTGCCCCCTGGGCAGCGTGAATAAATTATATGGGGGTCTCAAATGAACTGGTAATGGGGTGCGGGTTTAAAGACAGTATTCCTGTTGGCAATAACTTCATTAAGAAGAGTTAGTGAAATAGCAGCCATAATAATCTCAGAACCATATATGCAGACTTTCCAAGATAGAAGTGATATTTCTTTACATCCTAAATTCCTACCTAAGGTAATTTAAGTAAGACCGTTGTGAGAATGTGGCCCTTTTTACACGGGCCTCTCCCACCCATGAACATGCAGATTTCTGCGTGTTCATGGGTGGGGGAGCCCCGTGTGAACGACGTGGTGCATGAGCCCATGGTGAGTGGGTGTGTGTGTGTGTGTGTGCCCGCCTAACATGCATCCCCACTCACCCCCATGCATGGAGCAACTGTTTCTCCGTGAGTGTGGATGAGTGGGGGGTGAGTGGGGATGCGTATGAGGCCATGTGCATGCCACGCCCATGCACCAGCATTCTCACAGACCTCCCACCCGGCGGAGCCCTGTAAAAATGGCCTGTGAGGAGCCACTCAGAGAAGAACAGAAGGTGAGGGATGGGGACCAGAGCCAGGGAGGGGAGGCAGAAGAACTTATTGGGGGAGAAGCTGGCTGCAACCTGTTGCTCAGCCAGGCAAGCATGGTACCCAGCTGGCCGCGGGGCCATGTGTAGCCGCACATGTGGCACATGCCTGGAGCCGACTCTGTCTACAGAAGTGGAGTAGTTACTTTGATTTAGTTAAATCAAGGTAGTTGCTTCCATTTATAGAGGTTTTAATTTATTATTAAATACATTGATTTGATGTACCTCTGTTTGTCAGAAGTTGGTCTGTCACATAGATCAGGGCAGCTGCAGCTCTGCTTGTGTTGACATGCCTGACCTTAGAATTTGTGAGGCCCAGGGTGAAGATATTGGGCCTACCCTGTGACCCTGCACCATTGGGGGAAAACCTTCATGGGCCCTAAACAGGTGCAAGAGCAATTGTACCTTCTTTCCTCAGATTTCCCCCTGCCACTGTACTACTAATAATAATTTCTAGAGCACTACTAGGCATAGACATTGCTTTACAATCACAGATCCCTGCCCGGTGGGCTTGTAGTCTAAGATGGACAAAGGGGAACACAGGGAGAGACACACACACACACATTTTAATTTCTTACAGATGGGGGGAACTGAGGCTGAGAGGTTGTGATTTACCCAAGGCCACCCAGTGAGTTCATTGTTTGGGGTGAGATTTGAACCGTGGTCGTCCAAGTCCAGCACTTTATCCACTACACCCCACTGTCTCTCCACTGTAGAGAAGAGCTAAATAGTGTCCCTGTCATTCTTGTTCCACATACGTAGGTGACATATTGGTGCTCTTTGCATTTGGAAGTGTTCTGTTGAGCATCTTTTCCCTCCAAAACAACATGCAGTAGGTTTCTTGTCTGTGTATCTCAATTTAACATTTTAGATAGGTTTATTATTTATTAATTTATTCATTTTTATTTATTCTTATACCCTGCCCTTCCCCTAAGACTCAGGGTGACTTACAAAATGACTGTATAAAATGTACATGAAAGGATATAAAAATCCCCTAAAGCCCCTAGCCCCCTAGCAATCTCCCTCCCCACCTCTGAAAAATGTTTAAACTGAGCTCTGGCTCTGATGAACCTTTATGATAGATTATTTACAGGAACTTGAGGCCTGTCAGCTCTGCTGCTCGCCGGGAGTCCGGGCCCACCGCGGCCCGGGAACCCCGCCTCCTCCCGCCCTGTGGAGTCCCCGCCCGCTGATCCTGGGCCGTGGCCTGAAGCCATGCCTCCTGCCCCGACGTTCAGCGTAGGGATTCCCCTGCCCCTGCCGCGGCACTCAGAGTGCTTGCGGGCACGCACAGGGGTGGGGGTTGGGACATAAAGCCCAGCGCCACAGAGACAGCATTGCTGGTGATTTCAGAGAGACCGGCCCATGTGTGAACTGTGCCATTTCGAGTGCAACGAGTGTGGAGCATGTGCCTCCCTGTGCATTTGGACCTTCCTTCCCATGAACCCGTGACAGTATCCATGAGTGTTGTGCTAGCGAGTGAAGTGAGAGGGTTGTGTGTTCCCCTTCCCTGCTCCTTTCCTGGGTTGTCCCCATCCTGTGTGAGGCCCAGCCACCTGCCCTTCCTTGGGGGTCCCCTTCCCTTTCCCCCCATCACCCTGCCCTCACTGAGTTTCCCTCCCCCCTTTCGACCCTCAGGTGTCTGGAGCAAGTATTGTTGGGGCAGACCTTGGCTTCCCTATGTCCCTGCACCCAATGATGGTAGAGGTCTATTCTCTTTAAGTAAAGGTAAAGACCACCACTCTATCCTAACGGGCATTCCTTCCTCGAGGAGCATGCCTCTGGACGGGGCAAGCCTCCGTCCTGTGTGGGTCTCATGTGTCCACCTAGAACCCCCTCCCCAGTTACAAGGCCCTGGAACATCCTGGTAACTAGTACTAGCTCATACTGGTGATTTACTTACACATATGTTACTTGAAAGTATGATTGTGTTTATCATATTTTAATGTATAATTAAGAAAGAAATCTTCCTATTTTTGGGGTGGGTGGGGGCTGAGCTTGGGAACCTGGTGCAATCATTCCTCCATTCCCACCTTCAGCCCCCTTGTTCGTTTTAAATTGTAAGCTGCCCCGAGTTGCTCTGCAGAAGGGGTGGGGTATAAAATTGTTAAATAAATAAATAATAAATAAATTGTCAGGCCTGATTATTTATCAAAATACCAAGGAAAAGGCCTAATCCTGCAGTCCTTGAGCAAGTGAAACACTAAAAACATCAATAGGAGTTTTGTCTGCATGAAGACAGAAGAATCAGGCCTTCCATGTTAATTTTTATCTGACTATTCACTTTTTTTGTGTGATCCATTTTGTACTCGTGTGTATAGAAGAAAGAGCTGAATATTAATGGAAAAATACAGTGAAGTAGACAAGTCTAGTTGTACAGGGGTTTTTTAGTTGCACTTCTAAGGGTGAAGATGCAAGATTAGCTAATGGGATTAATTTAGTGGAAGTCAATGAGAACAGATTACAGTATTGCTAAGAATTTCTCAGAACTACAGTGTACAGAGCTTCACTTTCACCACCTGTAAAGCAGGATAATTATGATGGAGGGATCGCAAGCCTATGTTTAAATTTCTGACTTGATGGGGAAATTATGGAAAATTATTTCTTTATGTCTCTACAACTGTACAGGATACTGAGAAACTGAAATATATATATTTTAAACCTTTGGAAGCAGCTTCATTTTAAAATTCAAATTGTATAGGTGTGTCATTGGCCATATTTTATGATTTCACCTAGGGAAGAAAGGACCGTACAGAATTTCTAGAAGTGTCCAACTTTTTATCATTGTCCTAGGACCCGGAGATGCCACTTCAAGGTTCTAGCTCTTGGAAAAACAACCTTAATTCAAGTTAAATTAGAGCTGGTAGAATATTACCATGAGAGCTTTCCAAGATTTCATCTGATATCAAAATTGCCATTCAGATTTCACAAACTAAACTTACATCCTCTGGATCTTCACCCAAGTTTCATTTTGGAACAGTGTGTGTCTATGGAGTAGAAGCTGTTCGGGGATGCTCTAAATTTGAATCTTGCTTTGACTGATTGTGGTTCATATTTCCATACACTTCCTCACTCTTCTTCCTGAGCAAACCTACGCTCCTGTACCATAAGAAGCAAGGAACTATGAGCTGCTATCTCATTTTGTAGATAAAAGTAACCAAGAATTTACAATCCAGTGCTCTAGGCTCTGACACTGTAAATGGAAATCCTAGCTCCTGAGCCAAACTGCATATGCTTTTACAGTCCCGACTCTACTTTTCTAACCTCTCGTTTTTATTTTTAATAAAAGTGAAGGCATTCTTTCCTTATGAGTGTATTTGTGGAAGTGCTCTTGAAAAGCAATATTTATATTAAAAAGTGTATTGTACAAGGCAAATGAGAAAAATCTGTGAGGTGAGCGTTCCACAAGAAGAAATAGATATAAAAGCTGTACTTATAACTGATTAGTCTGGTTTTCATTTAGCCACTAGAGAAGGAGTTGACACGCACTCCACTAGTGAGGCACTCAGCTGTTTGGTGCAGAATTGTTTGCGATATGACTCAGTAGCTAAGTTTTCATTTTATACTTGTGGAATTCTGCTGTCCAATCCTCAAAGGACTGCTATGGTTCAGGACCAATTGAAGTGAATGGAGCTTGAACCTGCAAAGGACTTTGCAAACTGGGCTTCTGGGTTCTATTCCTTACTGTGGCCTTGCATAACTGCCACCGCCATATTGGAAAAGGCCATGCATTCGCAGAATGGTCCGGTGGTCTTTTTACACAAACGCAGTCATTTATTTTTTTAGTTAATAGATTTTAAACTGGATTGCAACATGCCTGTTACAGTTCATCATGGGTTTGTTAGCTTCATTCATTCATTCATTCATTCATTTTATTTCTACATGTTTAGCCCACCCTTCTCCTGAAAACTCAGGGTGGCTTACAACATTGAAATAAAATATATATATATATATATATATAAAATAAAATAATCCATTAAAATTCCTTAAAACCCCATCATCCCACCCTTTACCCCCACCTACTGTCAGGATCCGGCCCTGACGGACGGGATCCTCCAGCAGATGGGGGCGTGCGGCATGGGCCCGCCCCTCTGCGACGCAGGGACGGCCGGGGCATGAGTGTTGCCGCGTTGCTTGCCTAGGGGGGTGGGGCTTGCCACGGCAGGGAGCAGAGGACATTCCGCTGCTTGCTTTCCTGGTTGCCCAGCAACCAGGCCCACAGCTGCAGTGCAGCATGTGCCTTGCAGGGCGGGCATCAGGACAAAGGGGCCACCCCTACGTAGGATGTATGAGGGCAGGAGCAGGACCTGGGATGAGACACCTGCGGGGCCTTGAGAACAAACATAAAGAGGCCAGCAGGAGAAGTATTCCCCGCTGGTAATCACTGAGAGAGACTGCCCCCCCCCCCTTACTGAGAGTGTGATAGAAACTGTTGCGTTGTCGTTCTGGTCGTGAGTGTGTGCCCTAAGAGAGTCCATGACTGTTTTGCTCCTGTGCCTGTAGTGTGTGACCCTGTGAGAGTGGAGTTTGTGTGGTGCCTTGTCTTTCCTGTGTGTCTGTGACTTGCTAGAGTGTGGTTGAAGGAGAGCGGTGTGTGTGAGCATGGGCTCCCCGCCCCCCTTCTTCCTCAGCGGCTGCCACCCCTAGCCCCAGTGCGAAAAGTGGTGCGAGTAAGGTTCCCTGTGACCCACCACAGCAACCCCACCCCTTGACCTGGGACCCCGGCACAAGTATACCTCCCTTTGGTGCTCCTGGGTGTTGGCCACCAAATGGATGTGAGTTTTGTCTGTACTTTCTCCCCTCCCGTGTTTTGTGTTGTCCCCCGTTTTGCCTTGTGGGACCCCTGTCCTCTCCACCCCGTGATGATCTGGGTCCCTCTCCTTCTCAGAGAGATCGCCCAGACAAGATCTTAATGGCCATTTACACTCTTGTAGGGCGTGTCTGTCTCGGAGTAGGACAGGATTACCTATTCCCCCTGGAAGGACAAAACCCGGGCCCTTCCTCCAAGCCCCACCCAACCCTAACAGAATTACCCACACTCATATACCTCCTTTTTATGATGGAAGTAGCACCAGACCTTTCTGCCCTGGTTTGGACTCTACAATCACTAGCCCTAGAGCTAAAGGACTTCAGAGACAGACAGGGAACAGGCCTTTGTGGTGAGAGGGGAGGTTGGGCCCCTCCCTCCTGATCTGGAAGAACTGGGAGCAGCTGCCCCCACTCTGATAGAGGCTTCGGCCCCAGCCCCACTCCCTCAAGAACCTAAAGCCCCCCAAACCAATAAATTCTATGGGGATAGGAAACAATGCCAGAGTTTCCTAGCCCTATGTGCCTTAACGTAATAAATAAATTTAATAATAAATAAATAAACGTTCCAAACCCAGTCTCGAACATACACCACAGACCAAGCTAAGGTCAACTATATGATTGTCCTCCTCGGGGGAGTGGCCCTTGATTGGGCCACCCCCCTCCTCACGACAAATAGCCCATTGTTAGGTGACTACAAGGGTTTTATCTGTGAATTTAAGTTTCTCTTTGATTACCCGCATAGGGTCAGAGATGCGGAACAAGCTATACTAAATTTACGACAGGGGAAGGAACCGATACTTGAATATATACTGTCAGTGGAGGAGGGGGTTCGGGGTGCTAACAGAGCCAGTGAGGGAAACAAGGGTAAGGAAGAATGTGGAAGATGTGGCGTGAGACACGGGCCACTCCGACCACTGCGCCTAGCGGCGAACGTGGTGTCAAGATGCCCGTCAGGATGGTATTTGGGCCTTAAGATCCTATAATGGATCAGGCCCCTATCATCATAGGACGCCGAGCAGATGGTACTGGAGTGCCCTGTCCCACTGTTCAACCACTCCTCAGCCACAATCCACACCACAAGGGAAGGGGAAACCTGGTGACCACAGTGCGGGTTGAGAGGTCAAGGGCCTGGGAAGGTGGATGGAGGGGAACGAGGTCACTCTCTTGGAGAAGGGTGGATGGAACCCGGAGGGGTAGGGGGGGGAACAAATGCTCGCTCAATCACTCTCTCTAACACTCATGCAAACACACCAAGGGAAACATGAAGGAACATTCACTCACCAGACTCACGCAGCAGACAGCTCTCTTCTCAGTTGTCACCTTGTCGGGGCAGGGAGGAAGGGAAGGCTCAGGGAACTAGGGATGGGTGAACAGATCGCGGTTCAGGTTCAGCCGTTCGGTTTGGCCATTCAGTTTGGTCACGACATTTGGGTTCGGCCGTTCGGTTCGGTCGTGTTCAGTTCGGACATTGGGAAAAAGGCTCTCTCTGCGAGGAATGATGGCCCCAGACCCATGATGGTGTGTCCTGGGGCTAGAGTGGCAACTTCTGGATATTGGGACAGCCCTCCTTCCCTGTAACTTGGCCCCAGAACCCTGATGGCAGGTCCTGGGGCTGGAGTGGCTGTTTCTTGATGCAGTGGAATGATATCGCCTCTGTGCGAGGAATGATGGCCCCAGACCTATGATGTTGGGTCCTGGGGCTAGAGTGGCAGCTTCTAGATATTGGCCAGCCACAGCCCTCCCTGCTAGTAACGTAGGCCCCAGAACCCTGATGGTGGGTTCTGGGGTTGGAGTGGCTGTTTCTTTTTTTATATATATCTATCTCTACACTAAATCTAACTGCAATTAACTATTCTAAAACCTATTGAACTAAATGGAGTATCCTAATAATTAACTACAAAGGCCTTGTCCTACAAACACACTGTATCTCTATCTCTCTATCTCTATCAGAGATATAGTCCTACAAACACACTGTATCTCTATCTCTCTGATCTCTATATCTCTCTGATCTCTATATCTCTCTGATTTCTATATCTGTATCTCTATCAAACTCAACATGGCTAAAACTGAACTCTTTATCTTCCCCCATCATCCTTCCTCTCCTTCCACACTGTTAATAATTATTGATGGAGTCACCATCCTGCCTGTCCCCCAAGCCCGTAGCCTAGGCTTCATCTTTGACTCACCCCTTTCTTTTAAACCCTACATCGACTCTGTTGCTAAATCCTATCGCTTCTCCCTCCATAACATTGCTAAGATTCACCCTTTTCTCTCTGTCTCGTCTGCAAAAACTCTTGTTCATGCTCTGGTCATCTCTCGCCTCGATTATTGTAACCTCCTTCTTTCTGGCCTTCCCTGGTCTCACCTTTCTCCCCTCATCTCTGTCCAAAACTCTGCTGCCAGGGTCATCCACCTCACCCGTCGCTTCGACCATGTGCAGCCCCTCCTCTCTTCGCTTCACTGGCTTCTCCTTCCTGAACGAATCCTGCACAAGCTCCTAGTCTTCACCTATAAAGCTCTTCACAACCTCACTCTCCCCTACCTCTCCGCACTTATCGCCCTCCATACTCCAGCCTGTGCACTTCGCTCCTCCTCTTTCTCTTCTCTCACCCTTCCACGCCATCCCTGCTCCCCTAAGCACCTTCGTCCCTTCTCCCTTGCTGCCCCCCATGCCTGGAACTCCCTCCCTGTCCACATCTGCCTTGCCCCCTCCCTTCATACCTTCAAATCTCTCCTTAAAACTCCCCTCTTTCGCTCTGCTCTGTCTGACTCTTTATCCTGCTGAGCCACTATTTCCTATACCTATGGTCTGTTTACCCTTATCCTTGCCACATGGACCTACCTGCTGTCATTCTCATCATAACAAAGCCAAGTATGTGCACCTGAGACCTTGCATCTTCATGAATGTTAGACCCCTTGTCTCTCCCTCTGTTCCCCTTCCTATGTCTCTCCCCCAGCTCCTGTCTCTTAGATTGTAAGCCCTAGGGGCAGGGACCGCGTCTATTTTATTATTTTGTAAAGTGCCAGGTACACTGCTGATGCTATTATTAAATGTTTGTTAATAATAATAATAATAACAATAATAATCTCTATAACTAAGCTAACTACTATGTATATCTGCCTAGTAACTATCTATCTAAAAACTATCTATCTATATATACAATATTACACAGGGGGAAACACAAAGAACACAGGGAGGGGTACAAAACTTAAATGAAAATCAATCTAATAATAATCCTACTCTAAATAAATCCAAAACTTAAAACAGGAGAAGGGAATCAGGGATGGAATAAGAGGGAGAGGGATAGGTTTCAATGGAGGGGGGAGGGAGGAAGGAAGATTGAACACAGGGAACACAGGGAGGGGTAAAAACAAAAAAATAACACCTAAATCTATCTAATCTAATCTAAATAAATGATCATATGGAGGTAAATGGGTTGGATGGGTGAAATAGGATGAGGATGGCAATGGATTAGGAATAGGAAGGAACAAAAACTGCTGGGAGAGAGGGAGCCTTCTGAAACGCCTGCTGTTCAGGAACAGTGACTAGCTCAGAAGGTTTTGGGAAGGGGGGAGGCAATCAATTTTGTTTCTTGCTGCGCCCGCCTCACCGCAAACCCCATTGACTCCATGCAGCCTAGCCCGTGGCCAATCGCAGATTGCGAAGCCAGTGGTCTGAGGCAAAAAGAGATGGTGATTGAGCAGGCTGGCTGCTACTCCAAGCCTCTCCACCTGGTGCCTGGAAGTCTGCTCCTCAGCTGACTCCCCCTCCCTGACACATTTTGCCTTCCAGTGACATGTTTTTGTCACCCGAACTCACCTGAACGCGATCCGAACTGACCAAACTGTTCGGTCATTTCGACGTTCGGAATCTAGTTCGGTTCGGTCAGTTTGTGTTCAGATTCGGGTTCGATCATCTGAACAGGCCGAGTTTGGGCTGAACTCCGAACTTCTGAACCGTGTTCACCCATCCCTACAGGGAACAAGGAATAAGCAACAAGGAAACTCGCAGACAGCAATGCTTCCAATCCAGGGGCCAGTTTCTCTGATCACTGGCGCTGTGTGCTTCACAGCGCCGGTGTTTATACTGCTGGCCACACCCCCTTGGCGTGCCTGGAGACATTGCGAGCATCGCAGCGGCGCAGGTCCCACCCCACCACTCTGCGGGCCCAGGGATGGGAGTCCCAGGCTCTGGCCTTGTTGTGACTTTGGGGGGGGGGGGGGACTCCCCCGGGGCACCAGGCGGTCCTGGTGCTGCCACTGCGTCGTGCAGCCCTGAGGAAGGTGTCGGGGGTACAGCTTTCTGGCGGCCCCATGTGAAGCACCTGCAGGGCCCGCAGCACCAGGAGGGGGGGGGCCCATTCTCACAGTAACCCAGTTTCAGAAATGGGCGCTAGATCTCTGGTGGAGTGATCACGTGTTACGTGTGTTATTTTGGCAAGGGCTCACGGATGAGCTCAAAGACCAGTTAGCATATGTAGCCACCCCAGTCAGCTTAAGTGAGTTGGTCACCCTAACCCTCCACGTAGACGAAAGGTTGGTGGAACGGAGACGGGAGAGGCGCCACCTACGAACAGCCTCCCCCAGTCTGTCCCACCTCCAGGGACCCGCAGGGGCCCGAGCTGATGCAAATAGGGGTACTTAGAGGGCCCCTAATCCCTGAGGAAAAAGAACGAAGGCTGCTGGGACGGTTATGTTTTTATTGTGGGCAAGATAAACATTTTGCTAGGGAATGTCCTGTGAAACCCTCTCGACTTAGAGATATGGGAAACGATGGTCACTGGGGCGAGCCAGGGATGTTCTGGTGAACTTTGCTAGTCCCTGGATCAAGCCTTTCCTCAATCCCAATGGTGGCCCCGGCGGGGGTCAGCTCCACTTATATATTCCCGTAACCCTAACAATTAGTGCAAACCAGTCCGTGGTGACTAAGGCCTTACTAGACTCAGGAGCTTCTGGGAATTACATGGATGCACATTATGCCCAGCAGAATCAGTTACCCTGCCAGGCTAAGGCATGTAAAGAGCTAGTACATACTATTGATGGGTCCACCTTGTCCTCAGACCCAGTTGCCCTGTGTACCCACCTATTAACGTGTACCATCGGTAACCATGTAAAGCAAGTACACTTTGATGTGATCCCCTTACCATTATTCTCGGTGGTGCTCGGATATCCCTGACTCTGGGCGCACAACCCCACCGTGGATTGGGAGAAGTCTAAGGTGCATTTTGATTCTCCCTACTGTTGTGAGATGTGCAGTCAACCAAATCCTGGTACACAGGAGTTGGGAACCAGCACCTCGAAGTTCGTAACTCCCCAAGATCATCAGGTCCCCCTAGAGTATCAGGATTTGGCAAAGGTGTTTAGCAGACAGGAAGCCGCCACCCTCCAACCACACCACCGTTACCACTGTCCCATAGAGCTCCTCCCAGGGGCTGAACCTCTGTATGGCAGGATATACTCCTTATCCCCACCCGAGACAACGATCTTCCGGGAGTACCTGGATGACAATCTCCAGAAGGGGTTTATCCGACACTCTACGTCCCTGGAAGGAGCACCCCTGTTCTTTGTGCCAAAAAAAAGATGATCTTCAACCTTGCATCGATTAGCGAGGATTAAATGCATTGACCATTAAAAACTGATACCCGTTTCCGCTCATCCCCGACTTATTGGATTAACTGAAAGGAGCCAGAATCTTCACAAAATTGGATCTTTGGGGTGCTTACAACTTGGTGAGAATCCACCAGGGGGACAAATGGAAGACTGCCTTTCATACCAGGTACGACCACTTCAAACACTTAGTGATGCCGTTCGGCCTGGCCAATGCTCCGGCCATGTTCCAAAATTTTGTGAATGATATATTCCAGGACAACTTGGACATTTTTGTAATAGCCTACCTGGATGACATTTTGATATATTCCCTGACACGGAAAGAACACGTGAAACACGTGCGTTCCGTGCTTCAACGACTACAGGCCCAGAAATTATATTGCGAACTAGAAAAGTGCGTGTTTCATGTCATGACCACCCCCTTTTGGGGATTTATCATCTCCCCACAAGGGGTCGAAATGGAGGCCCATTAGGAACTGGCCAGCTCCTATGGCGGTGAAACCCCTGCAAAGATTCCTGGGAAGTATCAACTACCACAGGCAATACATCCTGTGTTACGCAAAGATCACCCTTCCCCTTACTTAACTATTTAAAAAGGGGGCTCCCTTTCTTTGGGGACCTAAACAACACAATCCTTCCACACCTTGAAAAGGACCTTTATGACTGCCCCAATCTTGCAACATCCTGATGTTATAAAGTCTTTTGTAATAGAAGCTGATGCATCAGATAGAGCTGTAGGAGCCATTTTAACACAACAGAGGGACTCGCTAATGAAACATTTCCCTTGCGCCTTTTATTCTCGACAATTAACCGCAGCAGAGAGGAATTACACCATCCTTGACAAGGAGCTATTAGCAATCAAGATGGCATTCAAAACTTGGAGACATTATTTGGAAGGTGCCCCCCCGTCCAATCCTGGTACTCACCGACCAAAAGAACCTGATATACATGCAGACGACACATATTAACAGCAGGTGACATGCACGTAGGGCTCTCTTCTTTTCTCATTTTTCCTTCACCATCAAGTATAGGCCGGGAATTAACAATACCCTAGTGAATGCACTTTCCCAATGTTACACCAAGGACGAAGAATCTCCTACGAGGGAGGGCCCCATCTTATCCCCTAGGGTGTTCGCAGCAATTTGTCCATCCCACCCTCTACTCAGCCAAAGGATCAGGAAGGAACTCCCCAAGGAGCCCTATCGACAGCACCATGGTCTGTACTACCACTGAAACAAGGTAGTCATACCGCCCACGTATCGACCTCATGTCCTATGGACCCATCATGATTCCCCTTTAGCCAGGCACCCTGGGGAACGTCGAACATTGCAATTAATCCTCCGCCGATTTTGGTGGCCAGGTGTCTGGATGGATGTGGATAATACATTAAAGGATGCATTACCTACGCCCATACCAAACAGCCCTGACATTCCCCCATTGGACTGTTGCAATTGGCTCCAATACCCTCGGGTCCATGGCAAAAAAATCACCCTAGACTTTGTCGTAGAACTTCCCTGTTCCGATGGATACGATACCATCTTGGTTGTCATGGACTATTTCACCAAGATGGCGCATTTTATTCCTTATAAGAGACAGACTTCATCACAACAGATAGCGGTCCTCCTCTTGCAGAACATCGTTTGATTACATGGCTTGCCACAAGAAATCATATCAGATAGGGGACTACAATTCATTGCTAAGTTCTGGAAGGCCCTTTTTCATATCCTGGGCATTCAGCTGAACCCCACAACTGCCTATCACCCGCAAGCCAACGGTCAGGTTGAAAGAGTCAACCAGACTATGAAACAATACTTATACTGTTTCTTGAATTACCTTCAATATGATTGGACTTCTTATTTACCAATTGCAGAATTTGCATACAACAATGTAGCAAACAGCTCCTTAGGAACGTCCTCATTTTATGTAACCTATGAGTTTCATCCCATTCTCTGCCTAATCGATCTTCCATCAACCAACGTCCCTGCGGCAGGAGCCATAGCCCAGAAGATCCACCATGTACAACGAGAAGCTATGAACTATGCAGCACCTCCAGCAAGCTCGACAACAACACAAACACCACGCCAACAGACACTGTCAGCCTTCACTGGACTTCAAGGCAGGTGACCTGGTATGGGTAAAACAACAGCATTACCCATCCCAGCGACTATCTACGAAGTTGGATTATGCCTACATGGGTCCCTTTCCCGTAAAGACCAAGGTCAACAAGGTGATGTGCACCTTGGACTTACCCACTCATTTGCATATTCATCCTATCTTCCACGTTTCACTCCTTAAATCTATGCACCCCCCCATTCTTCGGCAGGGGCTGCCCCCCTCTTGCTCCACGGTCGCCTGGAATACAAAGTGTCTGATATCCTTAATTTGAAGGTGAGCAGGAGGCGTCTCTTGTATCCTGTGAACTGGAAGGGGTTCAGCCCCAGCGATCGTTCCTGGGAACCTGTTGCCAACCTTCACGCACCTGCACTTATCTGGCGTTTCCACCTCCGGCACCCCAACAAGCCAGGCCCATTGGGCTGGCTTGGCAGGGGGCCTAGATGGGGGATGTGTGTGCTGCCAGGATCCGACCCTGGTGGCCGGGACCCTCCGGCAGATGGGGGTGCACAGCATGGCCCCACCCCTCCGTGACACAGGGAGGGCCGGGGCATGAGTGGCACCACGGCACTCATCTAGGGTGGGGCGGGGCTGACCATGGCAGGGAGCAGAGGATGTCCCGCTGTTTGCTTCCCTGGTTGTCCAGAAACCAAGCCCACAGCTGCGGTGCAGCAGGTGCCTTGCAGCGCGGGTGTCACAGGACGCAGAGACCGCCCCTACATAGGACATATGAGGGTGGGGGCATGGCCTGGAATGAGACACCTGGGGGACCTTGAGCACAAGCATAAAGAGACTGGCAGGAAAGGTATTCCCCACCAGTAATCATTGAGAGAGACTGCCGCCCCTTCCTTACTGAGAGTGTGACAGAGACTGTTGCGGCAGTGTTCTGGTCATGAGTGTGTGCCCTAAGAGAGTCCATGAGTATGTTGCTCCTGTGCCTGTAGTGTGTGACCCTGTGAGAGTGGAGTATGTGTGGTGGCTTGTCTTTCCTGTGTGTCTGTGACTTGCTAGTGTGTGGTTGAAGGAGAGCAGAGTGTGCGAGCATGGGCTCCCCGCCCCCCCCCTTCTTCCCCAGCGGCTGCCACCCCTAGCCCCAGTACGAAAGGTGGTGCGAGTAAGGTTCCCGGTGACTTACCACAGCAACCCCACCCCTGGACCTGGGACCCCAGCACGAGCATACCTTCCCTTGGTGCCTCTGGGTGTTGGCCACCGAATGGGTGTGAGTATTGTCTGTACTGTCTCCCCTCCCATGTTTTGTGTTGTCCCGCATTTCCCCTTGTGGGACCCCTGTCCTCTCTGCCCTGTGATGATCCGGGTTCCTCTCCTTCTCAGAGAGATCGCCCAGACAAGATCCTGAGGGCCATTTACACTTATGTAGGGTGTGTCCGTCTTGGAGTAGGACAGGAGCACCCGTTCCCCCTGGAAGGGCAAAACCCAGGCCCTTCCTCCAACCCCCCAACCCAACCCTAACACCTACCACCCACCAATCCTTCTCCCCAAACCCTCTACCCAATCCCACCAGACCCTATCCCTGCCTTCTAAATGCCTGGCCAAACAAAGGTCATACATCTCCTCTGGAAGACAAACCGGCTTAGGCTTAGGTGGACCTTAAAGGGAAGGGTGGGGTAGTAACTGAAAATGCTTCCCTGCATGTTATCAATGTAGCAACTTCATGGACAGAGGGCACTTGTAGGAGAGCGCTTTCAGCCAACCTCAGAGGCTGTGAAGGGACATAAGGGAAGAAGCAGTCTTTCAGGTAGTCGGATACCTGGGGCCCAGGCCGTTCGTTTAGGGCTTTATAGGTTAAAACCAGCACCTTGAATTGTGCCTGGAAAGCTATTGGCAGCCAGTGTAGACTCTGGAGCACTGGTGCAATGTGCTCCCGGCAACCCATCCCTAACAGAAGGTGGACTGCCATGTTCTTCACCAACTTCAGTTTCCGAACTGTCTTCAAGGGCAGCTCCACGTAGAGTGCATTGTAGTAGTCTAGCCTCGAGGTTCGAAGCATTGGATGATGGTGGCCACTGCCAGATCCGAATCTGCTAAAAAGAGTCTCAGCTTTCTCACCAGATGAAGTCGGTAAAAATAAATCCTGGCCACTGCTGTGACCTGAGAATCCAGGCGCAGCAGTGGATCCAAGAACACCCCAAGGTTGCAAACCTGAGTGACCAAGGGAGGCTGGACCCCATCAAAGACAGGGGTCCAGCCACCAGGTAAACACCAAGACTGCAGGACCCGGGACAGATGAAAAGGAGAGAGTTGGGTGTCATCTGTCTATTGATGGCACCTCACTCCAAATCTCTGAATGATCTCATCCAGGGGCCTCAGATACACGTTGAACAGGAGTGGTGACACGATGGAATGCTGTGGGACCCTACAAGGGAGCTCCTGAGGGGACAATGAGCCACCATCCATCACCACCCTCTGGGTTCTCCCAGCCAGGAATGAGTGGAACCATTCAAGAGCAGTTCTGTGCACACCAGCCATGTCCTGTGGCTGTGTCAATAACACCCCATGGTCAATGGTATCAAAGGCCACCAAAAGATCTAAAAAATCAGCAGGGTACAATTTCCTCTGTCAATTTCCAAGCGGAGATCATCAACCAAGGCCACAAGTGCAGTCTCAGTGCCATGCCCAGGACAAAAACCTGACTGACATGGGTCCAGGAAACCAATAGCATTGAGGTACTCCTGGAGCTGCAAGGCAGCCACCCATTCAATAACTTTCCCTAAAAGGGGGAGGTTAGAGACAGGGCAATAGCTGGCAGGTGGAGTCGACATCTAGAGATGGTTTCTTGAGCAGGGAACAGACAACCTTAACCTTGAGGCTGCCAGACACCCTTCCCTCCCTAAGGGAGGCATTAACAACTCCAGCCAGCAATGCTTCATCAGCCAGGATGGGCACGGATCTAGTTCACAACTGGTCACCTGCACCCCTCCAACACATCCTCCACATCAGTGGGTGAGATTAATTGAAGCAGATCCAAGTAAACTAGACAAGACTGGGCTCCTCAGCCCCAAACTCTGACTCTAAACTCAAACTAGCAGTGCCCAAGTCAAGCCCAATATGAGCAACTTTGTCTGCAAAGTAGGTGAAAAACTCACCACAGCGGGTAGCCAATGACTCTACTCCGGGTGGAGACAGCCAGGATTTAATAAGCTATTCACCACGTGGAAAAGCTCAGCTGGATGGCACTTTGCAGATCCTATGGCAGCAGCGAAAAAAAGCTTTCTTTGCCACAGCCACAGCATAGTCTTTCAAAAACAGCCTATACCAAAGTCAGTCAGCTTTGATTTGTATTAATCTGTAGCTGCCCATTATGAGCCGTTATGGATTAATATGAATTTGTGACGTCCATCCCTGGTGTCCACCTGCCCATTTAGTAGGTGTTCACCCCCACCGACTATGTGGCCACCACCCACTGACTATGGAGCCCCCCCCCCCCAAATCTGGGCAAATGTGGGTTAATGTGCACCCATGTGCCTACGTCACATCAATTAGGTTAGGTGCAGCCTCACACACGTACATGTCTGCCAGAACCATAGAGTCACAAGCGAAGAGCCAAGAGCAATCCAAGGACTGACTGCTTCCTGCCCCTCTTTCCACTCTCACTCTCTCTGGTGCCTTAAAAGCCAAACACGTGCCAAATTCAGACGTGTTGTCCCAGTTCATCCTGGTTTGCAGCACATGCCCAACGCTCGCTCTTCCGTTGAACCCATTGCCTTCTCTGGAGCGACTTCCACTGTCTTTTCATCACCATAGCCATGGCTTAGAATAACAGCCAGGCAAGTATGATAAGTTAATGTACCAGGAGGGTGAGAGGTAGGGAAGGCTGTGTTTACACAGCTTCATGATAAAGGCTTCCATTTATTGCCATCTAAATATGTGGTTGGTTTTTTCTTTGCTGTGTTCACAGGTGGCCAGGAGAGTGCTGGGGAGAAACCAGATAATAATATAAGATAACCAGGACACAGCAACACCCAATGTGAATGGTATGCATAGGAAGTGGGTGGGAAGACACCATGGTGGAAAGGTTGGCTGGCGGGGGCATGTGGAATACAAAATGGTGGCCAGGGGTAGAGTGTGCGAATGGCAGTGCTTGATTTCGGTATGTTGTTTACTCCTCTACAGGATTGCTAAAGGGAAACAGGCTACAGTCATCCAAAGGCTATTGTTTCATTGGTTAACACCCTTTGTGCCCCTCAGAGCTGCTGATAGGACAGGCTGATTCCACACTAACCCCCTTTCCTGCTTACTATGGGTGCTTTAAGATGGACGGGCTGACCTAGTGATGGCCGCACCCGCTTCAACCCTGTTTGGCCTGTAAAGGCATTCTACCAGATACTAGGGGTGGGAATTCCGGTTCTCCCGAGAATCGATATTGCTGATATTTGGGCGTATCGGATTAATCCGATATTTACCTGCACCGGCATACCAGATCTTTAACATTGGGCGCTTTACCTTTTTTTTACATTGCGGCCATTGAGATAAACGGCCGCAATGTAAAAAACCCAGTAAAACTCCCAATGTTCAAGATCCGGTATGCCGATACTGGTAAATCCAGTACTGGGGAGATCCGATACTGGTAAATCTGGTATCTGGTGTTCTCCCCGGTGTCCCACCCCTACCAGCTACGCAGGCAGAGCAGGTGCAGAGCAGGCTATGGCTGCTCCAGGGTTGTCCCGCTGGCAGTGCTTCAGAATATCCTAGAATACCACCAGCTGAGCAGGCCAGACAAACCCGGGGCACCGGCCCGAAGTGGAGCAGCGGTCTATCTGATGCAGACACACACTGCTGCTCTGCTTCTAGCATGAAACGCTATGGTGGGAGTGCTGTGCCGGCGGACCATGGGCCAGGGGACCCTCTGGGTCCCTCTGATCTGGACACAGGTGAGGCTGGGAGTGGATGGACACAGGGGTGCACCCTCAGAGGAGCTGAGGGGGTGGGCAGCCCCATGCCCATCTGAAAACACCCATAGACTGTTTTTACATGGATGGGGTCCACCTACCGCTGGATGTTCCAGCAGGTGTGTGGTGGGGGACATTCATGCAGATGGGCCGGGGGTGGGTGGGGGGATGGGTGTGCTCTGGGTGTGCACCCATGTGAACACCACAGGCAGTGGGTGTTTGTGCATGCGTGCTCCCAGTGCACACCCATCTACACCCATCACCCACCCACCTCCACCCACGGGGTCATCCGGAAAACTGGAGGAGGCCCTGTGGGTGAAAAGACACACACACACCTCCACTCACCGCATGATGAGCACACTCATCCCCCCACATTACATTACCCTGTCCATGTAAAAACGGCCAGCTGACTAAAGCCAGTGATTTGGTCATCCGCTTCATAACAACTTTGTTTTTTCTTATCAAACCCATGATATTCTTGGGCACCATCTACTGACATCTTCTCCATTAAGGACAAGGGTTAAGCTTTCCCCAAAATGGGAGTGTCAAACTATGGATGCTGCTGGGAGCTTGAGTGCTTGCAAAAATCTTGTAACTTATTAAGGTGCCCTGAATCAATTAGGGATGGGTCTTCAAAAGTGCTGGGCACTGGCTTATCCCAGCATTCTTTGAAGTAAATGCAAGTTTCACTATTGGTGCTAGTGGAGGCAGAGTAAGGTGAATGTTGCAACCGTTTTGAAAATCATGCCCCACATAATGGGTATTTTCAGACGTTACGGGGCCCTTTGGCCCCGTACCGAAAGCAACGTCTTCGTTCCCTGCCGGGGTCACCCCTGCACGGCCCAACAGACGTGCCGGGGGGATCCCGGCGGGGAAAGTGGGAGGGGCCGGGGCCGCGCGGCGCAACGTGCGGCCGCACGGCCCCGCCCCCTCCACGCACCCCGCCGCCCGCCCTCCGAGGAGACGGGCGGGCGGCGGGGCCAATGCGGCCGCCGCGTCTGGCCGATCGTGCCACGGCCCGGGATCCCGCCGGGGATCCCGGGCCGTGGCACGCGACCAGACGTTACTTTTTGTTCGCCACGGCCCGCGGTCCATTTGACCACGCTTCCCGGGACCTTCCCCCGGCTAGCCCGGGAAGCGTGGTTCAAATTGACCCCATGTGGCAATTGAGCGTGGCCAACATCTGGCGCACGCTGTGCAGACGTTCAGGGGCCTTTGGCCCCGCGGGGGGGTTGAGCGTGGTTCAGTGTGGTTCAGCGTGATCTCGTCACGTCTGAAATCACCCATAGTTTGTGAAGTGACTTGAGGTCATCAGATGAAAGGCTCTAAAGAAGTGCAAAATATTAGCAGCAGCAGCAGCAGAGTCGTCTTTTATTTAAAGAAGAAAAAGCAACACATTCTTCTTGTTCCTTTTGTACTTTCATTTTTTGAAGAACAGAGTGCGTGCAGGGTTCACTTAGGGAAAACAGAATAAGAAAACTGAGCATCACATGGAATTTTTTGTTTTTGTTTTTTTCAGTAGCTGAGATATAAGACCCTCTGGGGGAAGGGTTATTTCTCCTCACAAATATTGCATAAAATAAATGGCTTTAAACAGAATCCGTCATCTCAATAGCCTCCTGTTTTCAGCTTAACTGCTCATTTCAGTTGTTGCTTTAATAAGCAGATGGATTTTTCATAATGCTTAAAAGGAGTTAAAGCATGAAGACACTTAAAGAAATGAGATGTCAAGTCTTTAACTAATGGGATTATACAGTAGGGACCCTTTAAAGATGGCTTGGCCTAAGTGATCCAGCCACCATAAAGACCTTATTATAGGTCAGCAATTTAGTTTGTGGACAATAGACCTTTTGGAATAACACACACATTCAAAGTTTAGATTTGTGCAAAGAGCTTAATTTTATTGAAGTGTTTTGATATATATGCATGAGCTTTCCTAAGCCAGCTGTGTGTGGTTTTTTTGTTGCATTTCTTTTCTATAATGCTTCCTCTTTACTGTGCTTTAATTAGTAAGTGGAAAATGCTTTAAGTTTTTCTGTTGGAAATAACCTTTTTATCTGCTCTGCCATCACAGGATGAATGTAATTTTAGGGGCTACATTTTTAGGAAGGCCAGTGGGGAAACACGGCTGCAGCACTTTCACAACCTCTCAACATTTAGAAATGGCTTGAAAGGTGGGTTTTCAAGAAACAAAAAATAAATTATCTTGGACAGAGGCCAAACCTGGTAAATTTCACCCAAAAAAGGGAATTTAAAAAATCACACCAAACAAATAGTATGAGCATGTGAAAACAGGGTTAGGATGAAATAATATCACATCTTTATAGTTTTATAACGTATATGAAACCTAGAGTATTATGATATATGAAAATACATCCCTAAATCTGAAGGCCAATACTTGTCTATCATGTGCTCTGTCTGTACAATCCTCACTCATTAAAATCAATAGGAGCGCAAGTATAAAATCAAGCACATAAAATACATCACATTACAAAATGATCAGTACTCCCTAAAACCAGCCCTTTGGCATCCTATCCTCATTTGTCAAATCAAATGCCTGGTTGAATAAATGAGTTTTGCATTGCCTCCTGAAAATTTTCGGGCCTAGGCTTTGGCAAACCAGCAAAGGGGGGCGGAGTTTCAAAGCTGCGAAGTGGCCACTGCAAACACCTCTCTACATACCCTTGTCATAAAGACTTGGCACATGGATAGAATTTGTAAGAGTTAGTTCTTGGTTGACCTCAAGAATTACAGTGGAGCATAGTGATGGAAGCAGTTTTTCTGATACATGAAGATATAAAGCTGTTTAGGGCTTTATAGTTCAAAACCAACACCTTGAATTGTGCCTAGAAACCTATTGGAAGCCAATGCAGACTCCAACACACAATTTTATTATTAATTATTATTATTAAAAGTATTTATATAGCACAAGCAATGTACCTGGTGCTTTACAACTGTTGAAAACAGACAGGGTCCTTGCCCTGGTGGGCTTACAATCTAAGAAAGACAAGGAAGGGGAGACGAGGGATGGGGGCAACAGAGGGCGAGACAAGGGGCATTTTCAGACAAGACACTCTCCACCCACCCACTATACATGTTGCAGGAATACATTGTTGCCCTATGGGTGCCCTGTAACATGTATGGTGGGTGGGGAGTGTCTTGTCTGAAAACGCCCAAGGATATATTCATGAAGGCAGTCATCAAGAGCAACCCCATGTAAAATACATTCTAATAATCTACCCTCAAATGTATAAAGGCATGAATGATGGTAGCCAGATCCAACTCTGAAAGAAAGGGCCACAGCCTTCTCGCCTGATGGAGATGGTGGATAGCACTTCTGGCCATCGCCGCAATCTGGTTTCCTGCGGGCAAAGATGAATCCAGGAACTTCCCAAAGGTTCAAGCCCAAGTAACAATCAGGACTACATTTACAATTTAACATGATTTAACAATCGTGTTAAAAATCATCAGAGATAAGTTTAAGTATCGGGCACATGGTAAAATGATTTTTAAATTTTCATTTAAAAATAGAATATATATTTTGTAAATAAATAAATACATTTTACATAAATTTCAGCAATTCAACTTTTAAATTAACATGGCTTTTTTTTTTGTAATCATTTCGGGGTCCCCTGACTTCATTTCGATCAACTCCATTGGCTTGGCCAGATTTTTGTCTCTTATTCTTTACCAATGTGGATAGGAAGATAATTCTGCCTTTTAAATATTAACATTTTATAACCACATATGCAGAATGTTAGAACAGAAGGGCCTGAGCCTGCTGTTCAGTTTGGCAGAGTTTTGCCACTGATATAAATGGAAGGAGAATAAGGCGAGGCCTGAGATTTCCCTTCATCTACAGTTACATTTTATATGTAAAGTAACTAAGGTAGATTTTGCTGGGCTTCACATTCATTTTAGCTCACTCAGCACATTCATATAGTTCTTTAAGTATATAAAATAATTATAAACACAAGCTCTAGTCTTGCAGTCCCTTGTTCATGTGAATAGTCTTGTCGTATTTACGTAGGTGGTTAAATGTTTGCAGGATCGGGCTCCTATATTCCTACAAATAATTTGATTGCAATTTATTGGACTGGGCATTTGACTTTGGATAAGAGCCAAATATAGCTGAAATAGTGCTACTTGGGTTTTGGATCTGGAATCCAAATAGTTCACTGCTACTTCCAAAAGGATGGAGGAGGGGGAGAGAACCAACTAAAACATAGCCTTGGGGAATATGCCCCAATGGCTGACAAAGGAGCTTGTGAGGTTACTCCTCACTTCCCCTGTCCTCACTGTCCTTCTCACCCTTCTTCATTTCAACACTCTCAGGGTGTTTTAAGATGTGACGGTGGCACGGTTTAATCCACTTTAGGGTGGATAAACCCAGGTGTCACCATCACGTCTAAATGCACTTGTCAGATGTTAGCACAGTCTGGATCTCGACCATGGTGGGGACTAGTCCGGGCTATGACTCTTGGAAACCCCCAAATCACAGCCTGGGCTAAGCTACACCACATAGGGAGTCAGCTGCCAGACCTGAAGTACAGTGGGCTATCCCTTCTGATAGCCCTCTGTACTTACTGTCCAGAGTGGTGAGGGGAGCCGGACACCATGGTGGCCGTCATTGGCTGGCATGGCCACCCATCAGTTGGGGGCAGAGCTGCTCCATGCAGTGTGGGGGTGGGAGGGTGGGGGTGCAGTGTGGGCCCACCTGCCACAGCCTGATTGGCTCCTTGGAGTATTTAAGGCTGCTCAGGGCTGTGGCCGGTGTGCAGCTTCAGATCATCCTTCTATGACCCTTGCTTGGCTCATGCTCTACTCGCCTTCTCTTGCTGTTCTCTGGTTGTACTTATGTTTGAGTCGGTGTTGTGTTTCCTCTGTCTTCCTAGTGTGGTATATCTTCCCCCTCCCCTTGTGTTGATACCCTGCCCTGTGTTTATGTGGACGTGTGTCCCTGTTCCCTTGAACCTTCGTCATAGTGTATTGTGTGTTCTGTTGTCTGTTGTTTGTGCATTGGCTGGAAAGGCCCTATTCTGTGTTTGTCTTCTGTCTCTTATAACCTTGTTACTCCCCTCTCTGCTGGGCTCTGGCTCCCTTGCCCCTGTGGCTTCCCATTGCCTTGCCTCTGGCTGCCTCGCCTCTAGCTGCCTCACCCCTGTGGCTCCCCATTGCCTAGTTCCTGTGGCTTCCTCACCCCTGTGGCTGCCTTGCCCCTGCGACTCCCTCACCCCAGGCTCCCTGTTCCCTTGCCCTTGGTCCCCGCTCCTTGCTTCTGGTCCCCTGTCTCGGACCCCTTGCTCCTTACCCCTGCTTCCAGCTCCCTGTTCCTTGCCCTTGATCCCTCGTTCCCTGCCTCTTTATTCCCTGTCTCCGGTCCCCTACTCCCAGTTCCTGATTTACCTCTCCGCAACTCCCCGTCCCTCGACCTCGATGATGAGCCATATGTTTTCTTAGGCCAGCTTGTCTGGCTCTTATGCTAAGCACTTTGTCTCCTTGGTATTCGGAGAGCAGCTGAGAGGTTCCCGTGTTACCCCCTGGCCTCCTTCCCTCCCTTCCCCTCCTCCCTCTCCCTAGGCACCGATCCCGGAGCTTGCCAAACTTCTCCCTCCTTCCTCTAGGCTCTGACCCCGGAGCCCTGACACTTAGCTACCTAACCACATTGCAAGTGCTGTTGAGGCACCATTACAAAGGGCTATGTAGTTTGTCAGTTAATAGAGAATCCTCCTTCTCTTGTGGCTAGCAATAGCTAGCACTTCCCCTTTTAGCTCTCATAGTAGTACTTGGACAAGGTGGTTGATAGAGAAATAGCTGAAATGTGAGCCTTGTAATGGCCTGCAGTTGTGATTTTTCATTTTTTTTCTTCTGAGAAACAATAATAATAAAAAAATCCAGAACAGCTGTAATGTACTGGGCAATGAGAGAATCCACATAATCTCATCTATCAGAGAATCTACACAGGAGGATGCGTGGGGAAACCTTTGCTGTCAGATCAAGGGCTGTATACATGGCTTATCTTACGTGGGAGAGGGTTTGTGGGGCAAAGCAGTTGGGGGTAAATGCTGTGATACAGCTTTGAAACAAAGACTGAGAGGACAACATTTCAAATTCAGCTATTGAGAAGAGAGTATTGTATGGCTGTGTCATTTCTTTCATTTTTACTATGGGTTTTTTTAGAAAGAAAGAGAGAGGGCTTTTTTATTTCAGCCCAGAGTTAGGCAATGAACTATTTTAAATTTGCATGAATTTACACACAGCATTAGAGAATCACAGAGTTGGAAGGAACATCAAAGGCCATCCAGTCCAACCCTCTTGTTTTGATGCAACTTCAACATCCCCAATAGATGGCTATCAACTTCTGTGGAAAAATTCCCATGATGGAGAGCCTACAGTTTCCCTAGTCAACTTGATTCATTGCTGAACAGCTCTTACTGTTGGGAAATTTTTTCCTGATATTGAACTAAATTTACCTTATTGTAACTTAAGCCCATTATTTCTATTCATGCCCTTTGTAGCAAAGGAGAACAGTTCCTTGTCATCTTATTTCTGGCAGTCATTATCTATTTAAAGGCTGTTATTATGTCTCCCCTTTATCTTATTTTCTGAAGGCTAAACACACCTAGTTCTTTCAAGCTTTCCTTATAGCACCTGCTTTCCCAGACCCCTTGTGATTTTTGTTGTCCTCCTCTGCACATGCTCCAGTTCGTCAATGTTCTTCTTAAGATGAGGTGCTTCAGACTGGACACTCTACTCCAGATGAGGTCTGACCAATGCTGGATAGAATGGAATTATTACTTCTGCTGATTTGGAAACAACTTCTGTTTATGCAGCCTAATACTGCATCAGACTTTTTTGCAGTCACACCACATTGCTGATCCATGTTCAGTTTGTGGTCAATCCCAAGATCCTTTTTATGGGTTCAACCACATGAGCCATTAACCCAATTTGGACAGTGTTACCACACATTGGGCAGCCTCGCCCTGCGATGCAGGGCATCGTGTGGCTAGCAGCCGCCAGTTGTTCGGCTGCTACATCATGCACCCTCCAAAAAAGGCCGGGGATGCAGTGTGTAGGGGTCTTCTCCTGTGTGGCCAGTTCCCGTCTGACCTGCCCAACAGTGAGGTCTGCCACAAGGCCTTGAACGGTGGGTGCATTCAGTATTCCTGCATGGCCACGTCACAGCCAGGGGCGGAATAGTGGGTGCAGCTGGGTGCCTGTGTGTGTGTGTGGCCGACACCTCAGCCTGCACTGGGGCATGGCAGGATGGCTGACAGTGACCCATCCATCCGGTTTCTCCATGGGGAGGGAAAATTGCACACCTAAGGCATGTGGGGTATCAGGCCCTTCCAGCCCATGTGGCTTCACCCTAAGTGTGTTGTTGCCAAGCCTACTAGTATCCTCCATCTTATAGTTGCTCATTTGTTGTTGTTGTTTTCTTTCTAAAAAGTAGCACTTTACATTTATCTCTGTTGAATTGCACTTTGTTAATTTCAGCCCAGTTTCCTAACGTTAAGATTATTTTGAAAGTAATTCTATCATCTAAAATGTTAACTAACCCCCTTCCCCATTTTTTTGTCCTCTGCAAACTTGATAAATATTCCCTCCTTTCCTTCTTCCAAGTCATTAATAAAGATATCAAACAGTTCTGACCCAGTACAGAGCCCTGTGGAACCCACTCGATACTTCCCTCCAATCTGATGATGAACCATTGATTTGAGTATGGCTCTTCAGCCAACTGTGACTCCACTTTATCATAGTGTCTTCCAGACCATGCTTTACCAGCTCATCAGTGAGGATCTCACGCAGAGCTTAGTCAAACCCTTTGCTGAAATCAAGATATATTATGTCCACAGTGTTCTCCTCACCCACTAAACCTCTTACTTTATCAAAGAAGGAAGGCAATAAGATTATTCTGGCATGACATATTCCTGACAAATCCATGCTGGCTTCTAGTAAACACTGCAGTGTCATCAAGATGCTTACGGATTAACTGTTTTAAAATCTGTTCTAGTATCGGTGCAGGCGCTGAAGTCAGGTTGACTGGTCTATAATTTCCCGGATCCCCCTTCTCTGTTGCCCCTTTTTTTAAAAGATAAAGACAACATTTGCCCATCTCCAGTCTTCTGGCGCCTTCACTTGTCTTTAAGGTACACTTTGGCTTTGTTTTCTAGTCTTCTTTGCAACTACGAAAGGTAGTTTTACATTTTTTAGTGGAAGCAAGCTGAGCTCGTTTCCAACAACCGTGTCTTTACGAAAATGCCCCAGACTGAGAGAACTACAATACAGTTTTGAGAGCTGGCAATCCTGATATCTAATCAAGTACTTTTGGAGAACCAGAGAAAAAGAGTCAGGTTCTGGAAAAGCCATTGGGGGCTCACGAAGAACACATATTAAGAGTAGCTGTTTGGATCTCTCCACATAGCACACCCTGGCTTTTTTATCTGTGTAATCATAAACAGCTCTGTTTTTTTTGCTGCTTCAGTTGTTGCCAGTCAAACAATTTTGATGACAATTTTTCCAAGCTGGCTTATAGTGAAATTATTCTATGATGGTGGAAGAAAACATTTAAACATAAAAAGACTTCAGCATCCCTGGTTATGTGTATGGAAAGCACAGTTATTAATTATTATTATTATTTTTAAAGCATTTTACCTAGAGCCAAAGAGTTGGCCCTGTGAATAGTTACTTAGGCATGAAAATAATAATTACAAAAGTAACTTTACAAAATTTCTTTGCAAAGCCCTTACTTTGCATATGTGCATATGCCCTTTCCAAAGTTCAGTATCTCATCTGCTTACTACAAATAAAATTTCAAACTAACAAAAGCAATTAGACTATGTTAAGGATGGGTTTCCTGCCAAGCACATTTTGCTTATTTTAAATAGAACTGATTTGGGAGGGAAAAAAGCATGAACAGCTGGTAAACTACTCGTGATTATTTGCTTTTGCACTTATTTTAATAACAAACTCAAAACTGGCTTTAACATATTTATTTTTTAAAACTCTTTTAAAGATTACTTTCTAACAGATTATATACAGGTAAAATTTAGTATCTTTCAAAGATTCAAATGCCCAGAGATGATAAAGGAATAAAAATTTTTTTTATCTAAAGATGATAAAGGGAAAAAGGAGAGAGGGAGAAATGAGAACAAGGGAGAAATAAAAACACACAACAAAATGTAGAGCTATTGAGGTATGGGGAGAAGATATGAAAGAACTGTTGAGTGTAGCAAGCCCAGTTCCATTCTCTCAGAAATATATTGGGGTGTTTTTAAATGAGAAGGGGTGGAGTGGGGTCCATGATCAATGCCGGGGGGCAGGGTCGGTTGGTGCATGGGTACCATGCGTGGGGAAATGCTTCAAACGAGTGCCCCCCTGAACAGCCACCCCATCCATGCACCGTCCACCCCGTCCCCACACAGGGCACTCTGGCATTTCCTGGAGTGTCCCATGCATGGACTGGGTGGGAGATGCAGGGGTCATGGGAATGCACAACCCCCATGCACCTGTATTCAAACAAGACCTCCCCTACATGGATGGTAAGTGTCCATGCGTGGGGGTATCTCATATAAAAACACCTTCAGAGAGCAGTTGCTGCATGACTAGAATTTGGATATCTATATAATCTCAGGGGGCATAGTAGCATAGCTGCAGCTGGGTTTTTTAACGGATTAGATAAGGTCTTGGAGGATAGGTCCATTAATGGCAATTATTAGCAAAGCAGGGTTGGGGGACAATGTGTTGGTCTTGGGAGTAGGACCAGTTTGAATCCTGGTCTCATTGGATGGCCTTGGGCAAGTCGTTTTTCTCACCCTTAGCTGTAAAGTGCACAGCCAGCTGGTGGGTGTACAAGGATTACCAAATGATTGGTGTACAGTGGACTCAGTGGGAAAGAGGTGACACTATGATTTTATTAGCCTCAAATCCTGTTTATGAGACTTCTGTGGTCTTCTCAAAACTATGATTATGTGTGGATACTGAAGACCAAAATCCAGATTTTTACTTAATGTAATGTAGGGTTGCTAACCCCAGAAATCCCAGGGCCATGAAACTGTCTTTAAATTAATGTGTGTTTTTTGTTTTTAATGGTCTTTTGGTTTCCCCAAAGTCCGGTTTCACTGCATTGATATTTTCAACCTTTTCTCTGCAGCCATGAGGTCCAGAACTTACTTTTAAACCAAAGAGAGCTGAGATCCTTACAAGCTTAAAGTTATCATGCCTCTCCTGATTTTTGGCTTTAAGGAAATCATAAGATTTGTGATAGGACTTGTTGACCCAAGCAAATCACTTAATTGCTGTCTGAGATCACAGGATTAATCTTTAGTCTCAAAATGAGGTTACAATGGGTGTTTTTACACACACATTTCTCCTGCATGTTTGCTGTTACATCCTGAACTTTCTGTGTGTCTAAATCACTCACCCAGATCTTAAACAACAAGCTCTTTAAACTTCTGCATAGAACTTCTGCCAGAACTTTTGTGTGTAAAAAGTTCTCCTGGTAAACTGCTTTGCTCCGGGCAGCTGTGGTCACTTGGTTTCCATGGCAGCCTGTCATGTCTACAGCTGGGGCTACTTTAGGCTGCCTCAGGGCAGTGTTTGTGTGAAGAATGCATCCAAGAACTGCTTCAGGACAGTGTGTGAGAGAGATAAATATAAACTGGAACTTACTTCTGGACTTGTAAACCCAGAAGATTGAGAAATCCGGAAATTTAAGGTGTGTGTAAAAATGCCCACAGTTTGAAAACTGCAGCTAGAGTAATTTTGCAGCAGGAGTTATGAAGGTGCATTTTGAGGAGGGGAACAGGATCAGGAGACAAGGTTTGTAATCTTTATGCTTTCACATGTTTTAAACACTGCCTAGTGAAGAAACCTACATAAAGCTCCAATGCAGGCTTTGTGATGGGCTGCTTTGAGCCAAAATACTGACGCGCACCAGCTCTTTTGGAAGCCTACATGTAGGCTTAAATTTGGTAATGTGGCCCCAAATTTATTTGGTTCCCTGGTTTGTTGATCAATTTGGAGACCACCCAATCTCAGACTGTGAGCTTGCTAATCTTTACATAACTATTCTGTTCAAGGGAAGCTGAGGCTGTCTATCATTATGCTACAAATTTGTAAAATAGCACTATAATCTTTAAAGAGCTGTGCAAAAGAATTCTCCCTGCAAATGAAATTAGAGTAGAGAAACACTTTGAGGTTCTTTGTGTAAGGAACTTTTACTGCATCACATCACACTCTTACAAATTCTATGACACTAGTTAGGCAGGTAAAAAAATTTTTTTTAAAAATCTTAATTCATAATCTTACTAGCTGAGATATATTAGGGACAATAAAAAAGGTTAAAGTTCCTCAGATCATCACCTCTATAAGTACCTGGATGAGCACTTCCCTTCTCTCTCTTTTCGTTGGAAATTCTGTAGAGAGATTTGCAGTAGCAGCAGCACCAAACCTGTAAAGTAATAAAGCCTCAAAATTTTGATTTTGCTGAACTACAACTTCCTAAATAAAATGGAGGAGGATGAATAACCAAGATCATCCTGAAATGGAATTGTCTTATCTGGTCAGGGAGCATAGATGCTGAACAGTTAAACTGAAGCATCATACCAGAGGAGTTTCTGCAGGTATCTTGTTCCTGGTGCTCCAATTGTCTATAAGGCCCTTTTTAAAAGGGCTGTGGCTGTGGGAGGAGGGACAGCCAGTGGGTATGCTGCTGCACGGGAAGGGGTGGGTGGGTGGGTGAGTGCACACCCTTCCCCCAGGCATCCCCAAGCATGCCCCTGCACGGATCAATCTGTGTTTTTGCCGGTTGCTCTATAGGGGCACGGTGGGTGGAGGTGCGTGTTATGTGGAAGCATGTATGCATGCCCACCCACCGCCACTGCTTTCAAATGGGATGCACCCACTCATGTTCACTGTGTGGGCATGAGTGGGTGCACCTCATTTAAAAATGGCCAAGGTCTCTGATGCTCATAGCTTCTTAGCTCCAAGTATGGCCCTTTTCACATGGGTGCACTATTGTAGAGTTCGCTTTCTGTTGAATAAGACACAGCAGAAGTTTCTTCAGAACAGAACTTTACTAAGAATTCAGAAGACATGCTTCTATACTGTACAGACTGCATGGGACAAGATGGAGGACAACAAGAGGAGACAAGGAGAAGAAAAAAACTGTTTCATCCCCAGACCCTCTCCCTACTGGACAAGCCCCATCTTAAGCTTGCAGGGCTTGCAATGGGCTTTTAATTGTGACTGTTGCACAATCCAACACGCAGTCCCCCCGCTGCACAAGTGTGCGGCGGGGGTGCCCGTACGAACACCACAGCCAGTGCGGAGAGGATGGGTGGACACCCATGGGAATACCACGGGTGGTGGGTGGGGGTGAGTGCACACTCCCACACTCCACCCATCTCCATCCACCTCCACCCATCACCCACATATGGAGCAATGGGCTCCAATGCCGGTTGCTCCGTGCGTGGAGATGGGTGTGAACCCATGGGAATAAGCGCACACCCACCTCTACCCACCGCGGAGGTACACCCATCTCCCCACCCACTGCAGCCCGTTTGAAAAGGGCCTATGTGAAACCCAGTTTTCTGACTGCCTGGCAGATTTAAGTCACCCAGAGTCCAGAGACTTGTTACTTTTCTAATAGTATTAAAAATACACACATACTCTGCCCACAATAATTCCTCCGTTCTGACAGATGCCCTGACATACCACATTTTAAACTGTTTGTACAGCAACAAAGATGTGGCATTAGCATTCCATAGGAAAAACTCCAGAACTGGGTGAGTGAGTATAGCATTTGGGGAGGGGTTGTATGGACTGTGTGGGGATATTTAACGGGTTTATTTTTTATATTGTAATTTTATTGCAAGTCGCCCTAGGAGCAGCATAGAAATCCAACATAATAAATAATAATAATATACTGGCTTTGAGTGTAAATCACCTGTATTGCTGCATGTAGTGCTTAGGCCCAGCCATCCCCAAAAGCAAAATCATTAATAAGAATGAAAGCTTTGGGGGTAATTTCCTCCAAATCTTCCTTAGCTTTTGTAAGGCAAAACCCCTCAAATAAAAGCTGATCCTCAAATGATAAAAAGTTTTGGAGAGGGTTATAACCTATGTCAATTTCTGCTGATTGGCACAAATCAATGCTAAGACTTATTTCCCTCCTCCAGAAAACAGAGAGTTTGTATACATCTGTAGAAGGGAGAGCATATTCAGGGCTGTACATATCCACCTGCATGCTCACCTCTGGTGAATATACTTTTTGAGCTGACGAGTGGATTTTATTGCCTTGCTCCCACTCCCCGCTACAAGTCCCAGCCTGGTGAGTAGTCTTTTTTGCCTAGCTAGTGAATTTATATATATTTACAGCCCTAAGTATACCCCAAATTAAATCCATCCCAGATAGAACCACTCTTAAGTCAAAGTCAAGCTTCAAGGTCTTTGCTACCTGAATGACAAAATCTTCCCCATGTGGCCTTTCTAAAATGATCACAAATGGCCCTTTTAAGTTTGACTGACAGTTTGGGCTGCTGCTCTTTTGATTATGAATGAGGCAAAGTGTTTTGCATGGAAAACGGATATTTTGTTGAAGATCTCTCAGCAGGCACATCCGGGTTTAGCCTCAGTTCAAGTGACAAATCCGGTATTAAAGGAACAAAAAATGAACTGACTTAGGGATGAAAGACTGAAGCCAGGATTAGTCCACATCCTAACTGATCTGTACTTTGCATCATGGATAGATGTTTGTACACCTTTTTAAAATCCTGACATTGAAGGCAATGTGCAGTAAACACTGTCGCTATTGTTATTCCCCAGAATTAAGCTAGAAATGTTATTTTCTTGAATTTACCCACGGCCAGGAAAAGAGTATGTCCCATTAGATGGACAGACTGGTTTTATGGTGATAGCCTTGAACTAGGACTGAGCTGGTATGGATTTAGTCACTAGGCTACAAACTTTCTGACAGGCAGCTTCAGCTGGCAGTTGTATTCAATTGGCGCTCGCTGCATGGAAAACAGTACAGCAAACTGTGCTGAGGAATAATTCCCTGAGCTACACATTTTTACAACAGCGCTATGAATTAACTTCAGCCTGCACAGTAATAATAACTATTAAATATATGCCACACACTGGGTAAAGTCCCATGAGACAGAGTCAGATGCAGCTGCCACATTTTGGGCCAGTGGGGAGGGCAGTTCAAATGAGCTGCCCGTTTCTCTCCCCCCCCCCCCAGACGTCCACCCCCAGCCATCACCAGCCCTTGCGCCACATAGGTTTGGCTGAGGAGCTGGCCACGTGAGGCTGGACTCCCAGAGTCCTGCTGCGCTGCAGGTTTGGCCCTGCACAGCTGATGGGGGAAGGAGGGGGTCAGAGGAGCATGCATGCTCGCCCTGCCTGCTAAACAGCTGATGGGGGGGGGGCCCAGAGGAGCGCCTCTGATCAGCTGTTTGGCAGGTGAGAAGAGTACCCACACTGCTGTGGGCCCCCTCCCACAATCAGCTGTTTGGAGAGCATGCTCCCAGAGCAACTCTTCCTGTCCCCCCCCCCCAAAAAAAACCCAACAACAACCCACCATGGGCCCTGGAGCAGCTGCCCTAATTGTCTACTCTTTGGCGGGCCCTCCCTCTCTCTCTGCAATATAAGCTCCAACCTCAGTTGGGGCTGAGCTTTGGACTGGGACAAGAAGGGAAGATATTTTAAAGGGGGCGGGGGAGAAGCTGGGGTGCAAGCCTGCGTTTGAGTGACATTTTTTATTTTAAATAATTACATATGTGGTATGTTGCAATATCTCCTAGTGTCTCCAATCAGACCGGAAAGCCTTATTGTGATACACACAGAACACACTCCTAAAGTCAGAACTGCAGCTTCGTAGTACTGTTTATGTCTCCTGTGCCTTGAGAAAGGGATTAAGAGAATTGGAGTTCCTTGAAGAAAAAAAAATAGTGTGTATTTCACTCACAAGGCTGCAATGAATCAGTGCCATCACCGATTAAAGCAATCAAGGTGCATCCACAGACGAGAGAAGTCCCAACCTATGCCAAAGACAAACACATCCTTTAAACAAAGCGGTGCCCATCACTAAGGGCTTACTATAAAAGCATTTTTTTCTTTTGATGTTCAAACAGTCGTGGAGTGGGTTAGGGATCAGGTGAGGCATGTTACAATGTAGAGAAAACTGTTTAAACCAAGGCACTCTATATAAAAAAAAGACAGAGTAGAAAGGCCTTTTATCAGTGTGATATGTGATCCTGCTGCAAAATAAATTAGAAAGATGGAATAGTTACTAAAAAGTGTTACTGCTGATTTCCTCAAGCAACAAAATGTTTCTGTTTTTTCACAGTCTGGCAATCTGATGAGAGAATAAAAAGTTCATTTTCATATATTTTAGCAGGTTTTTAACTTATTGGGTTACAACCCACAGGAGGGAATATTCTGATCTCATTTACACTGGTGTAAATCTGGAATGGTTCTATTGAAGTTATCAGATTCTCAGCCTAGGAAAAACAAATATTTTTGCTGCTTCAGGAAAAATTATTATTTTCTGTTCTATTCTTTCAATTTATTATCTAGTGGGATTACATATCACTCTGATAGTAGGCCTTTTGATTATCTCTTGAAGTCAGTAGACCCACGCGTATGAATGTTTGTTTGTTTGTTTCATTATATTTATAGGCCGCCCCCCCATGCCTACGGCATCACGGGGCGGCTTCCAACATAATATAAAACAATATTTAAACATTAAAAAAATCTATAATATCATAATTAAAACAAATTTAAAACACCCCCCACAAAAATTAACCCCCACCCTCCCCTCCGAAGGCCTGGAATGTGCAAGGAAGACTTGTTCCCCTCTGTAAGCACAAACAGTGTCAAATTAATTTTGGCTGGTTTTAAACAAGCAAGGCTGGAGGGGGGGCGTGTCCGCTGAGTGGATCAGCCACAGAGTGTCCACATACATGGAGTGAGCAGTGCCCAGGGAGTCCACAGCCTCCACCCATCAGCCCTGACCGCAGTTCAAACTACCCAGCCCCCACGTCAACATGTCCCCACCACATAACGTGAAAACATGGTGATTTGTGGGCAAGTGAAGCCACTTCAGCCGCTTCTACCCACCCTCAGCAGGAATCTGGGAGGGAGGGGGAGGAGGGACAGGGGAAGGCGGATCCATGCAGCCGCCACGGTACACAGGGATGTGACAACACACGAAACCCTGGGGCATGTCATACAACCACAGGAACGCAAGGGGGAATGCATCAGGGAGACCAAAGGGACAGCAGCCAAAAAAGCCAAACACCAATCCCCCACTTCCCGCCAGGCTGACAGTCCAGTCTGAAACATGCGCCCCACACAGCACAGAGTCCAGGATAAACACCAGCAGTGCATGGGGGCCCATTCCAAGGAGGATCATGGCTTCTCCAGTGGGAGCAATGAACCCTGTACCTCAAACAGCATGACTCTCACAGCCAGTTCACATTCACAGCATAATGTTCAGGC
>QEPC01003635.1:1466597-1487456 GCA_003113815.1 Sphenodon punctatus | reverse complement strand
CTTTCTGTTGAATAAGACACAGCAGAAGTTTCTTCAGAACAGAACTTTACTAAGAATTCAGAAGACATGCTTCTATACTGTACAGACTGCATGGGACAAGATGGAGGACAACAAGAGGAGACAAGGAGAAGAAAAAAACTGTTTCATCCCCAGACCCTCTCCCTACTGGACAAGCCCCATCTTAAGCTTGCAGGGCTTGCAATGGGCTTTTAATTGTGACTGTTGCACAATCCAACACGCAGTCCCCCCGCTGCACAAGTGTGCGGCGGGGGTGCCCGTACGAACACCACAGCCAGTGCGGAGAGGATGGGTGGACACCCATGGGAATACCACGGGTGGTGGGTGGGGGTGAGTGCACACTCCCACACTCCACCCATCTCCATCCACCTCCACCCATCACCCACATATGGAGCAATGGGCTCCAATGCCGGTTGCTCCGTGCGTGGAGATGGGTGTGAACCCATGGGAATAAGCGCACACCCACCTCTACCCACCGCGGAGGTACACCCATCTCCCCACCCACTGCAGCCCGTTTGAAAAGGGCCTATGTGAAACCCAGTTTTCTGACTGCCTGGCAGATTTAAGTCACCCAGAGTCCAGAGACTTGTTACTTTTCTAATAGTATTAAAAATACACACATACTCTGCCCACAATAATTCCTCCGTTCTGACAGATGCCCTGACATACCACATTTTAAACTGTTTGTACAGCAACAAAGATGTGGCATTAGCATTCCATAGGAAAAACTCCAGAACTGGGTGAGTGAGTATAGCATTTGGGGAGGGGTTGTATGGACTGTGTGGGGATATTTAACGGGTTTATTTTTTATATTGTAATTTTATTGCAAGTCGCCCTAGGAGCAGCATAGAAATCCAACATAATAAATAATAATAATATACTGGCTTTGAGTGTAAATCACCTGTATTGCTGCATGTAGTGCTTAGGCCCAGCCATCCCCAAAAGCAAAATCATTAATAAGAATGAAAGCTTTGGGGGTAATTTCCTCCAAATCTTCCTTAGCTTTTGTAAGGCAAAACCCCTCAAATAAAAGCTGATCCTCAAATGATAAAAAGTTTTGGAGAGGGTTATAACCTATGTCAATTTCTGCTGATTGGCACAAATCAATGCTAAGACTTATTTCCCTCCTCCAGAAAACAGAGAGTTTGTATACATCTGTAGAAGGGAGAGCATATTCAGGGCTGTACATATCCACCTGCATGCTCACCTCTGGTGAATATACTTTTTGAGCTGACGAGTGGATTTTATTGCCTTGCTCCCACTCCCCGCTACAAGTCCCAGCCTGGTGAGTAGTCTTTTTTGCCTAGCTAGTGAATTTATATATATTTACAGCCCTAAGTATACCCCAAATTAAATCCATCCCAGATAGAACCACTCTTAAGTCAAAGTCAAGCTTCAAGGTCTTTGCTACCTGAATGACAAAATCTTCCCCATGTGGCCTTTCTAAAATGATCACAAATGGCCCTTTTAAGTTTGACTGACAGTTTGGGCTGCTGCTCTTTTGATTATGAATGAGGCAAAGTGTTTTGCATGGAAAACGGATATTTTGTTGAAGATCTCTCAGCAGGCACATCCGGGTTTAGCCTCAGTTCAAGTGACAAATCCGGTATTAAAGGAACAAAAAATGAACTGACTTAGGGATGAAAGACTGAAGCCAGGATTAGTCCACATCCTAACTGATCTGTACTTTGCATCATGGATAGATGTTTGTACACCTTTTTAAAATCCTGACATTGAAGGCAATGTGCAGTAAACACTGTCGCTATTGTTATTCCCCAGAATTAAGCTAGAAATGTTATTTTCTTGAATTTACCCACGGCCAGGAAAAGAGTATGTCCCATTAGATGGACAGACTGGTTTTATGGTGATAGCCTTGAACTAGGACTGAGCTGGTATGGATTTAGTCACTAGGCTACAAACTTTCTGACAGGCAGCTTCAGCTGGCAGTTGTATTCAATTGGCGCTCGCTGCATGGAAAACAGTACAGCAAACTGTGCTGAGGAATAATTCCCTGAGCTACACATTTTTACAACAGCGCTATGAATTAACTTCAGCCTGCACAGTAATAATAACTATTAAATATATGCCACACACTGGGTAAAGTCCCATGAGACAGAGTCAGATGCAGCTGCCACATTTTGGGCCAGTGGGGAGGGCAGTTCAAATGAGCTGCCCGTTTCTCTCCCCCCCCCCCCAGACGTCCACCCCCAGCCATCACCAGCCCTTGCGCCACATAGGTTTGGCTGAGGAGCTGGCCACGTGAGGCTGGACTCCCAGAGTCCTGCTGCGCTGCAGGTTTGGCCCTGCACAGCTGATGGGGGAAGGAGGGGGTCAGAGGAGCATGCATGCTCGCCCTGCCTGCTAAACAGCTGATGGGGGGGGGGCCCAGAGGAGCGCCTCTGATCAGCTGTTTGGCAGGTGAGAAGAGTACCCACACTGCTGTGGGCCCCCTCCCACAATCAGCTGTTTGGAGAGCATGCTCCCAGAGCAACTCTTCCTGTCCCCCCCCCCCAAAAAAAACCCAACAACAACCCACCATGGGCCCTGGAGCAGCTGCCCTAATTGTCTACTCTTTGGCGGGCCCTCCCTCTCTCTCTGCAATATAAGCTCCAACCTCAGTTGGGGCTGAGCTTTGGACTGGGACAAGAAGGGAAGATATTTTAAAGGGGGCGGGGGAGAAGCTGGGGTGCAAGCCTGCGTTTGAGTGACATTTTTTATTTTAAATAATTACATATGTGGTATGTTGCAATATCTCCTAGTGTCTCCAATCAGACCGGAAAGCCTTATTGTGATACACACAGAACACACTCCTAAAGTCAGAACTGCAGCTTCGTAGTACTGTTTATGTCTCCTGTGCCTTGAGAAAGGGATTAAGAGAATTGGAGTTCCTTGAAGAAAAAAAAATAGTGTGTATTTCACTCACAAGGCTGCAATGAATCAGTGCCATCACCGATTAAAGCAATCAAGGTGCATCCACAGACGAGAGAAGTCCCAACCTATGCCAAAGACAAACACATCCTTTAAACAAAGCGGTGCCCATCACTAAGGGCTTACTATAAAAGCATTTTTTTCTTTTGATGTTCAAACAGTCGTGGAGTGGGTTAGGGATCAGGTGAGGCATGTTACAATGTAGAGAAAACTGTTTAAACCAAGGCACTCTATATAAAAAAAAGACAGAGTAGAAAGGCCTTTTATCAGTGTGATATGTGATCCTGCTGCAAAATAAATTAGAAAGATGGAATAGTTACTAAAAAGTGTTACTGCTGATTTCCTCAAGCAACAAAATGTTTCTGTTTTTTCACAGTCTGGCAATCTGATGAGAGAATAAAAAGTTCATTTTCATATATTTTAGCAGGTTTTTAACTTATTGGGTTACAACCCACAGGAGGGAATATTCTGATCTCATTTACACTGGTGTAAATCTGGAATGGTTCTATTGAAGTTATCAGATTCTCAGCCTAGGAAAAACAAATATTTTTGCTGCTTCAGGAAAAATTATTATTTTCTGTTCTATTCTTTCAATTTATTATCTAGTGGGATTACATATCACTCTGATAGTAGGCCTTTTGATTATCTCTTGAAGTCAGTAGACCCACGCGTATGAATGTTTGTTTGTTTGTTTCATTATATTTATAGGCCGCCCCCCCATGCCTACGGCATCACGGGGCGGCTTCCAACATAATATAAAACAATATTTAAACATTAAAAAAATCTATAATATCATAATTAAAACAAATTTAAAACACCCCCCACAAAAATTAACCCCCACCCTCCCCTCCGAAGGCCTGGAATGTGCAAGGAAGACTTGTTCCCCTCTGTAAGCACAAACAGTGTCAAATTAATTTTGGCTGGTTTTAAACAAGCAAGGCTGGAGGGGGGGCGTGTCCGCTGAGTGGATCAGCCACAGAGTGTCCACATACATGGAGTGAGCAGTGCCCAGGGAGTCCACAGCCTCCACCCATCAGCCCTGACCGCAGTTCAAACTACCCAGCCCCCACGTCAACATGTCCCCACCACATAACGTGAAAACATGGTGATTTGTGGGCAAGTGAAGCCACTTCAGCCGCTTCTACCCACCCTCAGCAGGAATCTGGGAGGGAGGGGGAGGAGGGACAGGGGAAGGCGGATCCATGCAGCCGCCACGGTACACAGGGATGTGACAACACACGAAACCCTGGGGCATGTCATACAACCACAGGAACGCAAGGGGGAATGCATCAGGGAGACCAAAGGGACAGCAGCCAAAAAAGCCAAACACCAATCCCCCACTTCCCGCCAGGCTGACAGTCCAGTCTGAAACATGCGCCCCACACAGCACAGAGTCCAGGATAAACACCAGCAGTGCATGGGGGCCCATTCCAAGGAGGATCATGGCTTCTCCGCCCCCCCCCCCCCCGCCGCCTCCTCCTAGGCTGGCATCTCCTTCAGCCCCTGTAGCTGCTGGGGTGTGAGCGGTGGCAGCTGGCCTGGTCCCTGGTGGCAGCATCAGCAGTTCTATGGCTGGGGTGATGGTAGTGGCTGCTGCTCACGGTGAACAGGAGGGAGGGGGCCCAAGTGGTCTTGGGTGGCTGCTGCAGAAACCATGGCTGGGGGATGAGATGGGGGAGGGGGTATGGGTACATGTGGGAGGGGGACGGCGTATGACACATAGCCCTGGGTTACAAGAGCAGCGCTTGCTACCGCAATGTGGTGATGAGGGTGTGCTGGAACTGGGTGGATTCCATGTGGGAGAGCATCTACTTGCTCACCCTCTGCATCATGTTGCAGGAGCATTCCTGCTCCCGTAGATGCCTGGTTGAGTTCCTCCACTCTCACAGGTGCTCTGTTTGGGCCTGTGTGGCAACAGCCTGGAGTTGTGCTGTATATTCCACATGGTTCCTTACCATCTGCTGTTGTGCCCCCTGGATGGATCCCAGCATCTTGTCTGCCTTGCACACGGTTTCCCGCAGTAGTTCTCTTCCAAAGTCCTCCCTCCTGCGCCTGTTCTGTGCCCTCAGCTCCACGTTGCGCCTCGCACTGCCACTTAGCCCTGGGAGTGGGCCAGGCTGTGGCCAACCTGGTTGCACACCTACGGACGGACAGAGGGTGGAGGCATTAGTTCATATGTTCCACACCCCTACCTTACACATGTGTTGTGTGATGGGACAGCTGTAGTGGCAGAGGGACACCTGACTGACCTGCTTTGGTAGTCTGATATGGGAGATGGGGTCGGAATGCCATGCCGTGCTGGTATCTGACTGGGCTGGTGTCTGGCCATTATGACCTGGGGCATATGGGCTCCTGCAGCATGTGGGTGCAGCAAATATGTGCATTGGGATCTCATACATGGTGTTAATGGATCTTGGGTATCTTGCTGGCTCTTGTCCATCCAACCCTGTGCTGGTGCATCCCTCCATGCGATGTGTGGTCATTCACTGTGTCGCTCTAGCCTTGTTAGGGCCTGCTATTGCCGCTCCCGCTATCAGCCCATTGTGGGGCGGGGCCGCAGCCGGCGGGTGCCTCGTGGCGCTGAAGGAATGCCTGGGGATGGTGCCCTGCTCACGGAGGCATGGGAGGGGCCCCAGCAAGTGTCGCCAGGTAGCAACGGGGCGGGGCCCTGCGACATGTTGCGGCGCTCCGTGTGATTGCATGCTCAGAGGGGCAGGGCCAATAGTATATAAGGATGGTCAGAAGAGACAGCGTTGCCAGTGATCAGCAGCTCTGTGAGACTGGCCTCCTGCGTGGATTGTTTCTCCTTGAGTGCGGTAACAGTGTGGTTTGCGTGAGCGTGGTAGCGGGTGGTGTGTGGTGCACGGGGGCTGTGGGGACAGAGTGGGTGGTGTGAGATTGTGTAGGACTGGTGGGGATTGTGAGTGTCTGAGCAGAGACTACCTGGGAGTGGATTATCGCGTGATTGTGGTGTGTGGTAGCTTCACCCCCTTCCCCTCTGCTGTGTCTGGGTCCTTCCTTCCCAGTGTACTGGAGCTAGAGCGTGCTACGGGTTCCTTCCCTTGCCTTCCCAAGGCCTTGACCCCCTTCCCTGTACTTGCCCCAGCACTCTTCTTCCTCCTGGCCACGGCATAGAGCGAAGTGGTGGTGTGGGTGAATGTGGGGACATGTTGTGTGCAGTATATCTGTGTCAAGTGGAGGGGCTCCACTCAGGACCTTGCTGTCTCCCTCCCCCCCCCCCCCATGTGATGATCTAGCCTCTTCCCGGTTGGGAACCTCAGGGCCATATAAGATCCTGATGGGTTGTTTTACCCCTCCAAGTGGGTGGAGCCCCCTGGTGTGCAAGGGAGCGAGAGTTGGTGGGTGTGGTATACAGGTCTTTCTGGGTCCACAATCCCATCTGATTGCCCCGTATCCTAACAATCCTTGCCTCATGCATTTGGCTTGTCACCTGATTGTCTGGCAGCCCATCCTCCCCAGCTGTGTGGTTTCCGACCCCTCTGTGTCCCTCCTCATTGGTCTAGGGCCGGCTCCTCTTACATTCCCCTGCCAAGGCCTCTGGCTCCTGTGGCGGCTGCTGCTCCTCCTTTTCCTGCTTGAGGATGTCATGAGCAGCTGTGAATGAGGTATTGGGAGCTGTTAGGGCCATTGCTTTTCCCTCTGTGGCAGCTGATATTGACCACCTCCCCCTCCCTGCCCTTGGGTTATTTCCCCTCCCTCCCCCCACGGGTGCTGTGACCTACCTGGATTAATCGGTTCCATCTCTTGATTGACATTCATGTCCTCTTCCCCCTCATCCTGCAACCCCACTGCCAGGTCTTGCCTGTTCTCTGGGGCTGTAGGGCACAGGTGGAGGGTGACATTGCCCTGGGATGCCAGCTCCAGCAGTGGAATGGGTGACTGATGGCCCTATGTACCAGGAGCAACTTTGCTGTTGGGATCTGCCTCTGGTGGGGTGTGTGGGAGCAGAGGTGTCCCCTCCACCTGCTTTCTCCACACAGAGGAACCTGTGCAACTCTTTGTAAAATTTATTGTATTGTTTTTATTGTTGGAAGCCGCCCCAGGCTGTTCGCAGGAGGGGCAGGGTACAAATTTACAGAATAAAAAATAAATAAATAAAATGGCTCTATGCACCTGGCATGGCCAACCCTGAGGTTGTTATTCTGGGTCAACTTGTATCCACTCCTCAATAGGGATGGGCGAACAGAACGCGGTTCGGATGTTCAGTCATTCGGTTTGAAACCTGAGTTCGGGTTCGATGGTTCGGTTCAGCTGAATTTGGTTTGGCTGAACTTGGCTGAACATTCAAAAATAGCGCTATCGAAACCAAAACAAAACTGAAACCTAATTTTTGGCCCTGAAAAGACATTTTTCCCGCCCCCGAAGTCATCTGAACATGACCGAACTGTTCAGTCGTTCGAGAGTTCGGTTCGGACGTCCGAACAGACCGAGTTCGGTACGAACTTTGAACATCCAAACCACATTCACTCATCCCTACTCCTCAAGTCCTTTGCCTGCTGCTGGCATTGGGACATGTCCCTCTTGTACCTTAGCTGTGACATCTCCTTGGAGATGGCTTGATAGACACATTCTTTCTGGTAGCATCTTAAGAGTTTCTCCTTTGTTTTGGCCTCCCCCCGCAGGCAGATGAAGGCCCTGGTCTCTTCCTCAGCCCAGGGCATGCGCTTGGGTGCAGGGCCTGTGGGGGATGCAGCCTGCATGGCTGGGGCCCACAAAGAGAATGGTCTCCTAATGGGGGCTGTGCTGGTACTCGCCTGTCAAGGGACAACATAATTGTCCGCTGTCATCTTGCTCTCCCTCTGTGGCTGCTGCATACGGCACTGGCCCCAACCCCTCCTGCTCGCTTACCTGGCTGTAGGTGAAGCTGTCCTCCATGGTGATGGAGCTTTCCTGCACTCTGTGGCTGGGGAAGACATGGGATTAGATCTACTATGGGTTTCATTTTGCATGTGTGTCCTTTAAGGGCTCCTGGTTGGGCTGTGGGTGGGATGGGGAGGGGGTGACTGGTTCGCGAGCAGCCTCTGTGCTGCTCTGGCCATCGCGGCACCATTTCTCCACAATGTCGGTGGACCTGTCCCCTGGGTGGGTGTGCAGCACACGACCATCCCCGTTGGATTTGCCTGCCCCCCACACGGACCATCCCGGCTTTTTCTCCCATGCTCCATGAGTGGTCCGGAGTGGATGGTGCGTGGGTCACAGGAGCATGCATCCCCCCCACACCACCTTCAGACAGGTGTTTGGGTTTAAAATGACCTTAGTCACTATCACTGTCAGATTTGTTCCCTCCACTGATCTACCAGAACCAAACCAAAAGGCTCTCAGGGTACAGTACCTGGATTATTATTTTTTTCAGTTGCCTTGTAGACCCATTCCAATGCCCTGTCAGGAATCAGCCCTCAGGCACCTGGCCAGTGACTAACTCCCTACCACCACTGCTTTTCCTCAGCTTGGACCCTGGTTGTGCTGTGTAGATCCTCCCTGTGGGGGTCAAGTCACACCTTTCCCCTAGCTCAAGCATGCCCTCAGCTTCCTGGTTGGCTGCCCATGTGTATAGAAGGCGGCCCTGAAGCCACAGGAAGCTGGGTGAATTTTCTGCTTTCCCCTTCCTGTTACTGCCTTCCTTTTCCTGACAGCTGGATTTGTTCTCTCCTGATTACTGTCCTGTTTGTACATGGACTGGCCCTGGTCTCTGTGCCTGGTCTTGCTCATTTCTGTTTCATTTACACTCGGTTAACCTCTTTTGTGCTTATCTACCTGAACTGGTCCTTCAATCCATTGCCTGCCTGCCTGCTCCAGCAAGTCAAGCCTGTTTCTTGGTATACATGTAGACCCCTAGCCTGACCCTGATATCCTGGACTTGATCCTGCATGACTCTTTGGATCCTTATCTCCAGTATAGCCCCTGACACTCCCATGCAACAGCACTGCTGGCCTTAGACTAGGCAGCCAGCCATAATGAGAGGAAGAGGGCAGATGTGCCTGCAACTTTTTGATTCCCAAGCCTCCTTTTTTCACATGTGCTGATGAACCAACTGGCATCCGCTAAAAATATTCCAAGGCTCTATTTTCTGCTCATATTCAGCCACTAATATGAAACTAAATCATCATTTTGGTCTGCCTGTGACTTTACATTGGGATGCTTCACGCTTTATTTTTGTGATCACTGAATCAAACCATAGCTCTAACAGGCCAGCATAGATGGTCTATTGTAGACTGTTTTGGCTTGGCAGTCAGGAGATATGGGTTCTAATCTTAGGGCTGCCATTTATTTGCTATGAAACTTTGGGCAAGTCACATCATCTTTCTTTCTACTCTACAATCTCCATTGCCAAAGCAGAAAGAAACTCTTTCAGGCAGGAATTTCATTATTGTTGCAACTGTGTCTAGCACAATGGGCCCTGATCTCAGTGGGGTCTTTTAAGTCCTGTTCAGGTTTGGTTTTTTTTAAAAAAAAATCCTCCATGTTGCAGGATTCTAGGGGAACATGGTCACAAATGCAAGTCTAACTTTGACTGAAGTATGAGTGAGTTTAAGGTGTTATATTTATTGTCTTCCTAAATATTCTAGTGGTACCAGCCAGTGTTGGTTTTTGAAGGAATCATGGTGCATCTAGACAAAATGGCAATCAGGTGGTTAAGATGTTTACCACGTAGCTGTGCATTGTGTCTAAGCACCATCACTATTTTTGGTCACTGGTCTTCCCCCTGTTAGCCTCCCATTAATGCCTCATTGGTTGCCAGGATGTCTTCGGTGCAGCAGTTGAGTGTTTCCCCTCTCCCTGTGGATGGTGTGTTCACAGTCATTTCCAGTCTGTCTTCCCCAATTCCTCCCTGTCTGCCCCGAATTCTCCACTCTGCACCACTGCCAAACAGCTCATTTCTTGCTGCACACTGTCTTTATGCTCTCTCAAAGCACCTGGGCGGGGGGGAGGTGAGTAGTGAAGAAAGAGCTGCTTAGCTGCAGCACAGAGTGGAGGATTTGGGGCAGATCCAACCACTCTCCAGCATGGACTACAACTCCCATAATCCTATGGGAGTGCTTCTGCAATGAGAGCTTCTGACAAGAGGGGCAGGCAGGACTCTGATTAGCCCCTGGACATGGAAAGGCAGCCCTTGTGTCTAAGTACTTCAAGGTATTAAACACAGGAAAACACATCTAGCTATCCAATAGTGTCAACACACATCCAGTGACTACTTTTCATTGTGTCTAAAGGCACCCATGGTCTCATTACAAAGCCAGTTCCCAGTTTGCATAGTGCTGTTGTGATACTCGCTGCATGACACAACACAAAAAAAATTCTACTAATGCTTTTTATGCCACAGATTTTAAAACGTCTGTGACATTTATAAATCTTTTTTTTGCATGATGATGATTAGCAGTAGTAATACACAGACACTGGGCCGAATTCCGTAGCTTCCAGCCAGGCAATCCCATTGAAATGCATGGGCCTGAATGGTTCTAAATCAGCGCAAAGTTTTGCTTAGCACTTTAAGAAGTGTTTTTATTTCTTTCTTTATTTCTTTAAAAAAATTTATACCCCACCCCTCCTGCCACAGGCAGCCCGGGGCGGCTTACAAAATAAATTCATAAAACACAATAAAACATATAAAATATCACAATAAAAATGAGGAGATGAAAACCCCAACCCCACACCCACCACCCCATCCACCCTCACCCTTCTCCCTCGCCAAATGCCTGACGGAACAGCCAGGTCTTACAGTTCCTATGAAAAACTGGGAGGTCTGGGGCCAGACTGGTCCCCACCGGGAGGGAGTTCCAAAGGCACGGTGCGACTACCGAGAACGCCCTGTCCTGCGTGGCCCCCCGGGAAACCTGAGGGACCTCCAACAGGGCGCCCCCAGATGACTGTAGGGGCCGATCCAGAACCTGGGGAGTGAGGCAGTCTCGCAAATAAGCAGGACCCAGGACGTCTAGGACTTTATAGGTTAAAGCCAACACTTTGAATCGGGCCCAGAAGACTATTGGCAGCCAGTGCAGAGATCGGAGCACTGGTGTAATGTGCTCCCGGCGGTCCAGCCCCACCAGGAGCCGGGCCGCCGCATTCTGCACCAGCTGCAGCTTCCGAGCCGTCGCCATAGGTAGCCCCAAGTAGAGCACATTGCAGTAGTCTAACCAAGAGATGATAAAAGCATGGATGATCGTGGCCAGATCCGGAACCGACACCAGTGGCTGAAGCCGCCACACCAGATGTAACTGTTGGAAGGCACTCCTGCCACAGCCTCCATCTGGAGATCCAGGCGGAGCTACGCAGCGAGGAGTACCTTCAGGTTCCGAACCTGGGAAGTCAGTGGAGGACAAACCCCCTCAATTGAGGGGGCCATAATTTCCATCGACTTGTCAGGATTCAGTCGCAGTCGATTAGCCCTCATCCAGTCCCCTACAGCTGTCAAACACTGGGTAAGCACCGAGACAGCCGGACTTGGGTCGGTTGAAAATGAGAGGTACTGTTGGGTGTCATCCGCATATTGATGACACCTCACCCCGTACCCCCATATCACCTCGCCGAGTGGCTGCATGTACACATTGAACAGGCGAGGGGACAGAACAGAACCCTGCAGGACCCCACATGAGAGATCTCAGTGTGATGAAAAATAATCACCGAGCACCACCCTCTGAGTTCTTCTGGTCAGGAATGAACGGAATGATCCCGCCCACCCCTGCATTGTCCCGCAGGCGTATGCCCAACATCTCATGGTCAAATGCAGCCAACAGATCTAAAAGGACCAAAAGGGTCGATTGACCCTTATCCTTCTCGCGGCGCAGATCATCGACCAAAGCCACCAATGCTATCTCGGTGCCATGCCCCGGCCGAAAGCCAGACTGAGAGGGATCCAGATAACCAACACGGTCGAGATGCCCTTGGAGCTGCTGAGCCACTACCCATTCAATAACATTCCGTGAGAGACAGGCCGATAGCTTGCAGGGGAGTCAACGTCAAGCGATGGTTTCTTGAGCAGAGGCCGTACCACTGCCTCCTTGAGGCAGGCTGGCACTCTGCCCTCCTGCAGGGAGGTGTTGACCACCCTGGCCAGCAACGGCCCCATTGTCTCTCGGCAGCTCTTAATCAGCCAGGATGGGCACGGATCTAGTTCGCAAGAGGTGGCTTAAACAGCCCCCAACTCCCCCACCACATCAGCGGGTGTCACCGACTGAAACTGATCCCACAAAATGTTGGGCCAGGCCGGACATTTCTAAAACTTACTGAAGCCTTTCTTGGAAATTGAATTGCCCTATTTCAAGTATTCACAGATGACAAGACCTCTCCTCATTTTGGGTGTGACAGTGGAAGTTAATCAATACAAGATCCTAATTTTTGCCAGCCTCCTTTCCTACCGTACCGTATTGATGTAAGTAAATGCCCTTGCTTTCAAGGTTTCCATGGATGTGCCTAAAATGAAAATGATTGGCTTGTTGTACAATAGTTGATCAGGCTTTGGAATCTCATTCTCCAATATTTAACCTGCTGGTCATTTAGTATTAGTCTGATTTTTCATTTAAGCCAATTTGCGTTGCACCAAAGTAGGGGATCAATATTGTTGAAAAGCATTACTGATAAAATAGAGCAGGGACTATGCTTGTTTCTGCACTAACTGTAGTGCAGAGTCTATTACTCCATGCTACACATTTAGTCGCTATAGCCATTTATCACTTTAGCCACTCAACAGTAACTGTGCCAAAACGTTTCTGTTTTAAATGGGAACAATGCAAAGTATCCCAGTCCTTGGTCTAACTTGAGAACAGGTGGCCAGCAGACGAGCTGTGGACAGTTGTGCTGAGGTGTGGTTTTGTTGTTGCTGTGACTGGCTGGTTGGTTGAGTTAGATGGACAAATGCCCAAGGCAGCATAAGATGAGGTTAGCAAACCCTGGTCTTCAGGTGTTAGGTGCAAGTGAGATGAAGAAAGGTGTCTTTGTTGAAGTAAGGAGAGAGACAGGAGGCAAGAGTTTCATTCTATATGGCCTACCAAGACTTTGTATCTCCTTTGGCAAGTCCCTTAGGCTGTGATGGTAAACACACTTCTGCAGACTCATTGCAGTCAATGGGATTTGGCTGGTGTGGGTGCATTTAGAGTTCTATCCTTAGTCTCTCTGTGCCTCACTTCCCCATTTTCACATACCTACTTCGAGGGGGTATTGAGAGAATAAATTCATTTCAGAGAGGGGCTCATAGGTTACTGTTACAGAGATAGAAATGAGCTTAATTGTTCAGCCACATATGGCAGAATGATTGGTTATATGATTCTCTCTCTTTGTCTTGTCTCTCTTTTCTGTTTATCTGAGTCTTTCTCCTTGCTTTTCTAAAACATCATGAACCTTATTCGCCTCTCCAAATCACCAAGACCCTGTCCACACTACAGCTGTTCTTCAGTTTAGCTACTGTTCCGTCCTGTCCAGCACACACACTGTGCATGTGATTGGTGCCTGGTAAGTTACTCCACTTCAAATTGGATTGGCTTCATGATCTGTGTGCTGCCTGATAGTCCTGCATAAGGGCTATGCCCAACATAACACGGTAGCAAGGAGTACCAAGGAAGAATGGTCAGAGTGCTGCACTATCCACAGGTGGCAAACAGTGCCTAGATGGCACAAGTGAGAGCAGCCCATAGTTCCTCTAATCCTAAGGGCAGCGAATCAGGGAGTTCTAACCAGCTGCTTGCTTGCCCCCGCCCCATTCCCTCTTGTGGTGCATTCAACAGAAACTGAGCACCGAAGGGGGATTGTGCAATTACAATAATATACTGATACAGTAAAGCAGCTAAGGCCAATATTGACTGGCCTTTTTGAAGCTACACACAAAGCATTGCCAATCCCATGCTTTGAGAAATCATGAGATTTGTTTTAAAAATCTAGAGTTTAAAAATTATTATTTTGGGATATGTCACATGTGCCTTCTGGTTTCTGGGCCTTAAAATGATGAACTAGTGCATAGACCGCTGTAAAATAAGTGGCAGGAGAGCCAGTGTAGGATCCTGGGAAGGGTGGGTTCTGTGCAAAATGGTGGTGCGGACCCTCTCCTAACATAGGAATGTTTGACAAACATTGATTCACCCATTCAAAGCAGGAAAAGTTACCACAGTTATATCTGATGTTTAGGTAAACATAGCATTCCCTTCATTGTACTGCAGGCCCTGCAAATCAATAGACATATATTTTGTTACTTCTAGTTTACCCATGGACACCATACGTTGGGTGTAGCAAGGAGCAAGCTATCTACACAATGGGCCCTTTTAGAAGGTAGCACTAAGAGAGGGATGTAAGTGCTATCAGAGGCTCAGACACTATGTAGAGTGGAGAACCATGCCTGATGCAGCCCAGATAAGTTTGGGAATGGCTGAGCAAGTCCAAGGCTAAGGGTGCTTGCCCACATACCGCACCAGGAGAATCTAACGAGAAGCAAACCCTCGGCGGGGAAATTAATGTGAGACTTTGAACGTGAGCCTGTGGTTAAAAGAGTCATTTAACGCATCTCCTGTTGTTTTTCAATCACAAAAGGCAGGGTTGGATTATGTGCCCTGCCTTTCATGATTTAAAACAATGGGAGACACATTCAAATATTCAATAATGTTTTTAACCATGTACCCACATTCAAAGCCTCATATTAATTTCCCCACTGGGGGTTTGCTCCTCATTAGATTCCCCTGGCGTGGTAATGTGGGCAAGCACCCTTCGAGACCAAGCTGAAAGCTCAATAGGAGGAGAGACTGTGAAGAGGCAGGAGCTGGAGAGAGCTCTGCCTCAGCCCGAGTACAGAGGAGACAGGAGCTTGAGTGAGGCTCTGTCTCCAAAGAAACCCTCCTGAGAGGGAGGTGGTTGAGCTGTGGGGTGTGGTGCGCTGCAGGAGAGAGTTGTGCCTGACTCGCAGAGCTGTAAGTACAAGTGGCTGAGAGAGGCTGGGGACTGTGAGAGGCAACTCGGGCCCGAGGAGGGACTGTGCCTGATCAGAAAGGGGCTTGCGTGGAGAACCTCAAGGTCTCCAAGAGATACTGTGTGTATATGGAGGAACTGTATATATGTTGATGGGACATTGTATTTGATGGAGAAAAAAAGGACACCTGAGCGATAATTCCCTGAAGAGACTGATATTGTGGACCATATCCTGCAAATAGTCACATCAGGTACCCTGTACTTTATTAACACTGGGTCCCCCCTCCTGAATGGTCATGAGCTCTCCATAGGCTGGGGCTTACCACAACAGAAGCCCTGTAGGCCCTATTTTATGCCAGTTCTTCTTACGCTCACATGATTTCAAGTTTATTCATGGACCCTACATATTGACTAAACAGGATCACACTGGGAGCTGTCCAGAGTGCTGAGTGGGATAGCCAAGGGAAGTGGCTCTAGCCTACAGAAAAAGTGAATTACCTTACTGTAGTGAAGCTAGTGCCCAGAGTGTAACTGTTGCCAAGCATGGTAGAGAGCATGTACTCCCCAGGGGTAAGAGTTTATCAGTCATAACTAGTTGAACGTGCCTAAGGATGACTCTAGCTATTACAGTATTTGTAACTGGGCAGAGTCCCTGCAGGCCACTGGCCCTTTGAGTTAGCACCAGCCTGAAGACTGTGCTACTCAGGCTGCTAGCGCTGGGGTAATGCAGGACTGTGTCTAATTGGGAGCCAGCTGCATATGGGCATGGCACTAGCCAGCCCTAAGGAGCCAAACCTGGGAATAACTCGGTGTGGAGAGAGGCAGCAGGACCAGTGAAGAAGCTCTCCTGCTGAGACAGGTAACAGCCAAGAGGCTCCTGCTGATTAGGACTCTGTGGCAGCCAGAGCTGGGAAGCTTGGCTGAGGGACCCTGGAGTGCTAGGAAAGACCTGAAGGAAGTAGGAGCTGAGTTCTCCCTGGACAAGGCAAACCCAGGAGGCTAATTGACCTGAGAGGAGCTCTTGAGAAAACAGGTGTTTGGAAAGAGCTCCTGAGGAACGCTGCTTGGCTACCTAAATAGTGAGTAGCCTGCCAAAGGACTGTGAGTGACTATGTATGGCTATACTATAGTTTGCTGAAACAAGAGGCTTATAGGTTGCCTGGGTAGTTTACCTGACCCAGGAGCTCTGGGACTATTGAGAAGTAGGCTCCCTAGAAGCAAGAGAAGGAACCTTGGCAAACCAGGAGTGCTTGCAGAGTGCTTGCATTGGAAAGCCTGCGTATAGAGACCCTATCACTGTCTTACACTGAATAAAAGAGACATTGGAACTAATTCCCTGGAGTAATAGTTTCTGCGGACCTTGATCCTGATAACACTACCAGATAAGCCTGGCCCTATTAAAGTATTTATGTATTTAAATTTTTATATCCCACCCTTCACTTAAGGCTCAGGGTGGCTTGCAAGACAACTATTAATAAAATACATGAAAATATAAAAGACCCCTAAAAACATCACCCCCACCCCACCCCCCAAATCCCCACCCATCCTCTATTCCTGACTGCCAAACGCATGGCCAAAAAGAAAAGTCTAGCATCGCCTCTGGCAGATACTCAAGCTTATATTATTGAGTTTCCAGTGGTGTGCAAAAACCAAAAACAACAACAACAACAACAAAAACCAACACACTGTCTCTGTATCTAATGTGAGAGAATGTGTGTGCATGGCTTTCATTAGCAAGATCAGCCAAGCATAACCTCTTGCAAGCTTCACCAGGTTCATACGGCATAGCCACACAGAGGGGCATTCTTGTTGGCTTCCTCACGGCTTTGGAACTCCCTTCCCTTAAAGGTTTGCCAAAGCCCTTGCCTGAGCATTTTCTGAAGGCATTGTAAGACCCATTTATTTGACCAAGCATTTGGCCTGTGAGGATAGGGTTTGAGAAGCTGTTTTTAAATCGGGACTTTTTATATTTGTATACAATTTGGGTTTTTTAATGGGTTTTATCTTATGAATGTTTTTACATGTGCTTTGTTATCTTCCCTATGCCTTTGGGGAAGAGTGGGCTATAAATTGAAATAAATAAATAGTATCTCAGTACTTTGTCATCATTAGCCCTCCTGTGAGAGAGGATGTACTATCACACACCCCATTTTACAGGAGAGGAACTGAGGCAGAAATTACTTTCCCAAGGTCATACAGGAAGACTATAGAAGAGCAAAGGACTGGCCCTGGGTTTCTTGTGATATATACCAAAACCTCTTTTCCCTATCCTTCCTACCAGACTTCATTCTCCTGAGTTATGTGATCTGATATGACGGAGATACTCATGAGTACACTTGAAATCCAAACGCTCATACATAGCTGGTACCAGGGCTCAGCTTTGCCCCCTTAGTTGCATTGCCCCAGGGCTAGCCTAGTAGCCATCCATCCCCTTACGCAGAGGATTTGACTGGTGAAAGAGATCACTTGCCAGCAGGTGCATTGCAAAGAGGGGTCCTCCATGCCAGAGAAAATAATCTGAACTCTTTTTCTGTTCCTAATCTTTGAAAGTGATATAAATATCATATGACAATATAGTATTGTTAATTAATATGTAATTTCCATTAGCTTCCTTTTGGAGGGTTCATTATGCTGAGCAAAATAACTACCCATTCAAACATTTCACTTTGTATGAGGGGAAAGAAAAGAAGCAAAAGAACTACTTTAACTGGATTGTGCAACAATGACTGTAATAATAATTGTCTGTGAGAATTACATGAAGGTAACAAAAGGGCTCACAAAACGAGTGAATTACAAAGACTCTTTTATGACTTAAAAAAAATACTGGTGTCCTAAAAAAAGCAAGAGAGAATGAGGCGATTGGGTGGTTTTGTATGAATATCCAAAGACTGTGCCACTGTTTGTGTCCTTGGAAGAAGGAAGATATTTCCTCCTGTTGTATTTTCCAATAGGGATCTCGCTTTTGTTGCTGCTTTGAAACCTAACATTCTGATATTTTTAAGGATAGTGTACATGAATATGCCAATCTCGCAGTGCTGGAGATTGAAGTCTTTCACTTACCAGATCTACAGCACAGTTCAATCTCCAATACATCATTTCTTGTTTGTTGTTTCCTATCTCCCAGTGTGCATAATGTGTGGCCAGAGAGTCCTGAGGCAGGGACTTCCTCCTCCACTCCATGCTATCACAAAGGCATTCCTCCATGCCATTTACATTGTGGTAAATATCTATATAGCCATGCTGTACCTTTATTCTCTCAGCTCTTACTTAAAGAGTCTTTGGGTGAAAACAGACATGATGCTAGCCACACTTTAACCACCCTTGGTGGTTATTTATGCATGTTGCAGGGCTGTATTGGTGCCCTATGCAGCCCTGAAACATGAATAAATGACCACCAAGGGTGGTTAAAGGGTGGTTAGCATCATGTCTGTTTTCACCCTTTGTCGATCCTCATAAACCTTGTGACCACCGCAAAAGATTAGTCCTCCTTCTACAAGCCATTCCCTGTGCTTGTGTCTTCATATTCTCATGCAGAACCTTTTCAAATCCTGTGGATATATATATATTGTTGTTGTTGTTTTTATTGTGTGGTAGTGCTTTGGATTCCCAGCCATGGGTCAAAGCCTCATTGTCCCCAGTGTGCTACAAACACAGAAAAGTATGGTAGATTGTTCTTGGGCATAAGATAACTAGATCACAGAATCTGTTCTGAAGGGAAGATCTGGGGTACACACCTCAACATACACAAAACTACCTTCAAGAAGCAAGGCCATCCCAACAGACGCTTGGACCATATTATGGAATAAGCCATCCAAATACTCCAAGAAACTGTGTTCGGATACAAAAAGAAACCGCACCTGAGGATACTCTACAATCCCATTTCTTTTCCTTTATGCTAATAATCTTGAGTCCTTGGATTTAGCTCAAGCTTATCACTTATTTTTCCAAGATAGAAGAACTCTATGAAGCTTGTATACTCGGATCAACAAAAGTTATTCCAGTAAAAGCCCTACTTGTCTACTGTTTTTCTCATGCTCTGGGTCCAGCACCTCAACAACCTGGCAAACTACCCTTCAAGTGTAAGACAAGAGACAGCACACGGATTAAGTAAATTAACAATGGGACTATAATTAAGCATTACTAATCAGCTTGCATGACTGAAGCATTGGTGTGTTTTATGGCAGATTTGGTAATATAACCATGTGCCCTCTGGGAGCTGCTTTGAAACCAATCAAATATTCTAAAATAACTTAGTTTCCCTCCATTTTGAACCTTAAACAGACATCCTTCCATTCTGTGAGACAGAAAAACCAGGATTGTGATTAAGATGAATTGCCTCTTCCATTACCCTTTGACACACTGCTGATTCGCACCCCCAACAAAATCATTAATTTGGTGACACGATTTTTTAAAAAGAAAATTGCGAAGTGACTGACTTCATCAAGAGTGTGTGATACAATGTATGGTGACAGAAAATTCATTTTCTTTAATGACTCATACACTTCTCATACTTTGGAACAATCGACTTTTGCTTCTAAGCAGGCAAGCAAGTTGAAGTATCTGATTCTGAAGCCCACGAGAAGCTGATCGCATAAGCTTAGTCCTATTCAAGTGCAGATGAATTCTGAGAAACTGTCTTTGTGTGGTTTGCCTCTATTGGTAGGCATTCAAAATTACAATAAATGGAATCAAAATACAAGATGGTGTATGATTATGATGACTTGTGGACATAGAATTGAACAGGAGAAGTTTGTTGGGTGGAGAACAGTAAAGGGGCCATAAAAGAATAAATACCCTCTTCTACTACTTTTCCATTTTCTTTCAGCCCCAGTCCTCTTCCTCTGCAGATTGGGGGCAACCCTGGATCTGTGTATAGTTTTTTGAAAGATGACCTTCAAACAGGAAGTTGCAAGTACAATGGGGTTTCCCCATGGAGAAGTTGTGTGCATTGTTCCCGCATGTGTAGTTGGCAATGCTGCTCCATGGCCTCTGTTTCTTCTGCTCTATGCCTGTTCTTCCTGCTACCTATGGCACCCAGAATCCCTGGTATAACATCCACAAAGCTACTGCTGAGTAAGCAGCCTTACAAACAGTTGTCTTGCTTGTTGGGCACTATGCAGATCCTTCTCCTAGTGATTGAATTTAACACAAGGGCTAGCCCTTCCTCTTGTTGCCCTGGTGGTAGAACTGGGCAAGGGTAACTGCTAGGTCAAGGGTTTGAATCTGGACCTTGTGGTAGGTTGTAGGTGTGATTTGCTGCATGTATAAGCATTGTTTGTAAAACAGTAACACTAGCAACCTACCACAAAGTCCACATTCAAATCCTTGACCTAGCAGTTACCCTTGTCCAGTTCTACCACCAGGGCAACAAGAGGAAGGGCTAGCTCTTGTGTTAAATTCAATCACTAGAAGAAGGATCTGCATAGTGCCCAACAAGCAAGACAACTGTTCCCTGTGCTGTGGATTCTTCGATCTGTAGATACAGTTCCTTTTCCTAAAGCAGCCTATGACTTTTTCATTTTTTTTCCAGAGCGCTACCATCAGAGCTACCTGAACAACTGCATGTTGTCTCTTTTTAATTGTCATGGCATATTGTTCATGTAAAAGTGTGATTTCTTACATATACAAGTTTTCTTTGTAAGCAACAGCACTAAGAAAGGGCTTCATTCCTGTAGATTCTCTGAGGTCTCATACTGTTTCTTCACTAAGGCATCCTTGAACTTCCCATTTCTTTTACAAAGCACTGCCACTGGAGTTATATAAGCAATGGGTAACTGCCACTTTCTAATTCAGTCATGGAAAAGGGGGTTGCATACTGGTCACACACAGATGAACCTGGAGCTGGAGCGCCACTGCCCGCTCAATAACCTTCCCTAAAAAGCTCCAGCTCCAGGTTCATCTGGACAACATCGGGCTCCTTGACCCTTTTCAATCTGGGTTCCGCCCCGGCTATGGCACCGAGACGGCGTTGGTGGCCTTGGTGGACGACCTCCGCCGGGAGATGGATGC